>JARYHS010000545.1:0-28536 GCA_031002005.1 Vandiemenella viatica | reverse complement strand
TCCCTTGCCGGTCTAGAAATGGTAGAACGATGGGTTCGATGACGGTTTGAATGTACCGTGCACTGTTCAGTGTCCCCTCGACGATCACCAGAGGTGTACGGCCAGTGTAGGAGATCGCTCCCCACACCATGATGCCGGGTGTTGGCCCTTTGTGCCTCGGTCATATGCAGTCCTGATTGTGGCGCTCACCTGCACGGCGCCAAACACGCATACGACCATCATTGGCGCCACGGCAGAAGCGACTCTCATCACTGAAGACGACACGTCTCTATTCGTCCCTCCATACACGCCTGTCGCGACACCACTGGAGGCGGGCTGCACGATGTTGGGGCGTCAGCGGAAGACGACCTAACGGTGCGCGGGACCGTAGCCCAGCTTCATGGAGATGGTTGCGAATGGTCCTCTCTGATACCCCAGGAGCAACAGTGTGCCTAATTTGCCGGGAAGTGGCGGTGCGGTCCCCTACGGCACTGCGTAGGATGCGACGGTCTTGGTGTGCGTCCGTGCGTCGCTGCTGTCCGGACCCAGGTCGACGGGCACGTGCACCTTCCGCCGACCACTGGCGACAACATCGATGTACTGTGGAGCCCTCGCGCCCCACATGTTGAGCAATTCGGCGGTACGTCAACCCGGCCTCCCGCATGCCCACTATACGCCCTCGCTCAAAGTCCGTCAACTGCACATACGATTCACGTACACGCTGTCGCGGCATGCTACCAGTGTTAAAGACTGAGATGGAGCTCCGTATGCCACGGCAAACTGGCTGACACTGACTGCGGCGGTGCCCAACCGCTGCGCAGCTAGCGCCCTTCGACGGCCAACACTGCTGTTCCTGGTGTGTCCGCTGTGCCGTGCATTTGATCATTGCTTGTACAGCCCTCTCGTAGTGTCTGGAGCAAGTATGGTGGGTCTTACACACCGGTGTCAATGTGTTCTTATTTCAATTTCCAGGAGTGTATTAATTGAGACTAGTGTTATCTTCTTACTTAAGCCACCTGTTCAAGATAATAATATTAATAACAACGCAACAATTGTAATAGTTGCAATAACAATTTAGAGAGATAAATCCGTCTCCAACGCCACTCAGCGGTTCCAGATTTTGAAGCTCAAAGAATGAAAGTAGGAAAACTTTAGTATCTCCCATTATTTTCAACTAGCATGCATACTTCTTGTATTTCTTATTACCGACCAATGTGCAAGAGAGAACGCTCTAGTTTGGTATTAGGCAGGACGAGGATTTAATCCCCGTCAGCCATCCAACTTCAGTTTTACATTGTTCGTTAAATCACTCCAGGTGAATATTGGAAACATTCATTCAAAATGCCATGCCCCAATTTATTCTAGATCCTAGGCGCAAATACTCTCTGGCCTCAAGTAACCTTTGCGTGGACGAGACGGGGAAAAAGTATTACCGCTCGCACTCTGTAAAAACATTTGTTAACATAGCAGTAATTTTTCCCTTCAGACACGATTTCATATCATAAGAAGTTTCTCAGAAAATGTACGAAATGTTTTGGACCTTTTCCTAATGAATTTATGATACGCAACAGACGTCAACGGTAGCGAAGGGCTAGAGAGGTTACCGGTTTGCTATTATTTTCTCATATGGTCAGTCCACATCGAGGTCATTAGAAGTGAGAAAGGACTCGGGACAAGGAACAGGAAGGAATATGGACATGGTCTTTTGAAGAAACCATCCTGACACTCATTTGGACCAATTTTGATTAACAATACCAACCCGAAATATGTACCAAAGGACGTGTATTTGAACTAGTGTCCTTCGTTACCACTCACTGACCACGTTCGGACAGCGGTTGGAGTCCGGCCGATGGCGTGAGTGGTTATATAAATGTTATATACACTTAACAGCAAAAAACGTTTGTAAAGTACTAAGGATGATCACACAAAAACGCTGTAGGTGAATGATTGGCTGTTGGGTCGAAAGTTATTAAAAATATTTAAAAAATAATTGTTTACCCACAGGCTTTTCTTTTATAACAATACTAGCAGAGAACCCGTCGTTGCCCGTTCTAATCTGGATTGATTTACCCGTACACTATTTTTATATTTTTGATGTGATTAATGTGTGCCAAGTTTAATTAATTTGGCACCATCCATTTCTAGAAGTAAACTAAACACTGATATACCAAAACAATTCCCAGAATTGGATGCTGTTATACAGAATATCAGTTTACATTTTGGTCTTGGCTGCATTTAACCTAACCATATCATCTGTTAAAGTTGCTGCTTGATAGTCAACACATCTAAAAAACACGCATTAATACACACCACATACATAAATTTGGAATATATCCGTTTGTTCCAGCATCATGCAGAAAATAAGGATTTTCGATGGGTTTTCACAAGTTTAAGCTTGGGGTACAAGTTACAATCTGATGTACATGTTAAAAAATTAGGATATTTTTATTTTGTGGATATTCTGGCGTAACTAAAAAAGCTGGATTTATTTTTACGGGATTTAAAACTGTGGGTTTCTATAAGGGACACTGAAATTAAAAAAATATGGGGGTAAAGGGGGAATATGGTTGTGCTTTTGTAAACCTAATGTAGACAGTATTTTTCAGCTTGTTTTAAGGTATACATATGCAAAATTCCTTCAGAATTTGACAGAAACTGTAGCTTTGTATAAAGAACATTGACAATAATTAAGGGATGTATAGGGGGAGAGAGATTGGTTTTTGTTGTTGGTAAAACTAATGTTGACAGTATATTTATCTTTATTTTGAATGATATATGCTGTGTCCTCACGGCGACCGAAATGTCACACGGAGGCGATCACGAGCGAGCCGAAGCAAAGTCCAAGGAGAAAGCCGAACGTAAGCCAAGACGCGCACTGTCAGAGTCCGATATGCGATTCACAGAGTCCAAGGAGAAAACCAAACGTAAGCCGAGACGAGCACTGCGAGAGTCCGAGAAGTGATGCACTGGCAGACGGAGACGAGACCGAAGAGCAGCGAACACAGCACTGTGTCTAGTGGGACCGCGCCGGCTGTATTTATACGCGGCAGGACGCCTCTGTTTGGCCGAGGCGGAACACTACTACGCAGTGGCGCTAGTTTGGCCCGCTGCCTGCGCCGTCTATTGGTTGTCCACCTCCATGCCCTCTTCTGTGCACGTGACGGTGTCGGGACGGGATACCAGAATATATATGCAAAGTTCCATCGAAATCGGATAAAAACTATGGATTTGGATAAAAATGAAGGAGTGTGTAAGGGGAGAAGGTAGGGTTTTTTAATATCTCTGTTTAGATACCTTCTCCATGAAAAAATACATATATTTGCCAACTTTCATGGTGATCGGTCAAAAGGTGTCGACTGTAACTTTGTGTAAAGAACACTGACAAAAATTAAGGGGATGTAAATGAGGAGAGGGGTTTGGTTTGGCAAACAAAAAGTTGACAGTATTTTTCTCTTTATTTTAAATTATAAGTATGAAATGCTCCGTTGAAATCGTATAAAAAAACTGTGGATTTGTATAAAAGTCAAAAGGTGTAATGGGAGCAAGGGGGTAGTTTTTGGATATTTGTATGGCCAGAAACCTTCTCAATGAAAAAATACATATATGTGCTAACTTTCATGGTGATTGGTCAAACGATATAAACTGTGGCTTTGTGTAAAGAACAATGACAAAAATTTAGGGAGTGGAAAGGGAGGGAGGGGTTGGTTTTTGTAAACCAATTGTAGACATTATTTTTCTCCTTGTTTTAAAGTATACGTATGCAAAATTTTATCGCAATCTGATAAAAACTATGGCTTTCTATAATGATAATAGAAAATTAGGAGGGGAGGCGGTAAACGGGGAGTGGGGTGGGAATTTGCAAATGAAATTTTGAATCTAAACCATTCATGTATCAACTTAATCACACACACAAAATTTAATTAAAATCAGTCCAGTCGTTTGGGGGGAGTTCAGTGGCATTCACACGGATAGAATATATATATATATATATATATATATATAATTATGAAGGTGCCATAGCACCGATTGTCAGATTAAGTTCTGCAAACGATTCGCTCCTACCTTTGACGTGACTGAGTATGTACTGTTCCACAGTACAAGGATACATTATCTAATTTTCATAATATATATATATATATATATATATTTTAATTATTTGGCCAAAATTCTTTTAGATTATAAATTGTCCTCACACTTACTGCTGAGGAATTTATTTCCTTAACGGAAATATAATGGACGTTTTTGACATAGTCTTATGACAATTACTATTAAAAACGAATGGAAAAAATAACAGTTTTTTGTTCTTTATTATGGAGTAATATGAACACATAAATTTATGACTGTTACCAAGATTGGCTACTAAAATGTGTTTAAGGATATTCAGAATGTGAATTAGGAATGTAGGTGGGTGTGTGGTTAACCTCAGCTAAAGGAATGCTCCCGGCCTGAAGGATCCCCTAACGTGAGTGGGCATTTCCTTGAGGCCGTGGCCGCACCCCAGTGGCCCACTCGTGCGACCAAATCCTCACCGAAAAACAATTCTTATTTCCCCGAAGGCCGGGATAGACGGTGAGAACCTCAACGTGTGTGTCCTGCGGTCAGTCGACCTTCGAAGATTTCTCGTGAGTGCCTGCGTGTGTTGCGATTTTCTTTCTCTGTTTTGTTTGTACTGTTCCGTTTCGTGATGTTCCGCGTTTATAAAAATGTATGAAAGTGAGCCGTTTCTATGGTAACTGAAGTACCAGGAATACTACGACAATAACAAACGATAAGCTGCCTACGCCAAGCTGGCATAAATATTGAAGGATAATGAGCCAAATGCAAAAAAAGCAATCTATAGTAAAAAAAATCAGCAACTACAGGAAATTAAACTTTGCGAAGTGATGTGTTGAAGAACATTAAAAAAACCGGCAGTAAGAAGATCACTTTGACGTTGTTAGCAAATGTGTAGCCATGAAATTACGTGGCCTTCAGACCAATCAAATGCTAATAACAGAAAAAATAATTAATGACACCCTGTTTCAAGCCGAAATGGGCTGTTTAAGAATGCCTTACAGTGAGCAACGGTTACCTACTTCTGTCCTGTACTATTTTTGCAGGCAGCAGTTCTGGATTTTATTTTCAATTTTTTAAAAATATTTTTAATTATTTTTTTGGTCCAGGAACCTCATCGAATAGTCCCAGCCCACAACCTTTTCCAGCAACAGTCGCAAGATCATTATAAACCACAGCACATTCTGATAAATTACTTCAAAACAACTACACAGCGGCAATTGTTCTATCAAATTATAATGCAATTGAAGTCACGTGATATGATCAACTATATTAATGACACATGATTTTAAACAAATATTATTTTAATTTAGTTTTTATGTCATTTAAGCTTAATCTTATGTTGTTGATGCATTTACGAATTGGAATAAATCAATTATATTAATTAATATCAGAGTGTTAAAGAGAAATCTTCATATAATCATTGCTAAGAACATAATAATGGCCTCGCATGTTCCTGGTATTATGTAGCCAAGGGCTTGAGGAGAAATTATTGTTGAAGACATGAGGTCTTCATAGCTTCTTCCCGTTGCCAAAAACCAGAGCGTACCGGTAAGTCCTTCGTGGGCCGAAATTGTTTCCCTCATAACGGTATCTTTCTTTGTAAAAAATGGAGTGACTAACGATAACAGATATAAATAGGTTTCATCGTCCATCCTCAAATAATTATGAAAATCTTTGTGAAAATACTTCAATTCCGAAAGAAGATTTGTGTTAGAATATTTTACTCTTTTGAGTAGCCACTCTTTGCACCATACATTTCTTCTGAAGGGCTGTTTTGCGCGAGTTTTAGCGCTACTTGCCGCGATTAACAAACCAACAGCAGCCAACACGTGAACATCATTGGATGCTGCCATCATGAAGCCAGCTCTGAGACTCAGAAACCCTTGAGGATTTTAACGCCCCGTGTGTGTGCAAGGTGACTTCGATGAAATCCCGGAGGTCTGGCCCGTGGGCTGTTTCCTTAAGGCCCGGCCTCCAGGTGTATGACTACCTTTATACATATAATGGCTGTCGGCTACTTAGTTCATACAGCCAACTCAACCACGATTATGAATCATCCACTGTTTGTGGTTTATCTGGTTAGCATATATATTGTTTCAAACAAATGACAGGGACTACAAACAGATACAACATTAACACACACAGCACCTATGTCCTCAACCAGACGCTAACCTGCGACCCTATGCAATCGGAGTCAGCAATCTTTACAATCCACTACCGAGGCAGGCGGCATCTTAAGATTCATCATCATCATCATCATCTTCTTCTGTCTCCAGTTTCCCGGGTGCGGTGTAAGAGCGCTCTCCACTTTTGCCTGTCCCGTATGTTTCCTCTTCTTGGATTTTAGACCATTTTACACCTTTATCCTGTAGGTCCAATTTCACAAGATCAGTCCATCTCCTTCTTCGCCGGCCTCTTGGTCTTTTACCATCCAATTCTTATTCCAGCCATAGCCTCGGTGATCTTGTAGGGTCCATCCGCTTGACGTGTCCTAGCCATCGCAGTCTTGTATTGGCAATTTTTTCTTGGAGGGTTTCACTGACTGGGATCTGTTTGCGGATCACTTCATTCCTGATCTTGTCTCTTCTGGTTTTCTGGACCATTGATCTCAGAAACTTCATCTCGGCCACCTGGAGTCTGTTTTCATCTCTGTTGGTAGTGGTACATACTTCCAGGCTGTACGTTGTATTTGGTAAGAAGTATTAATTATACAGTGCCATTTTGGCTGTAATTGGAACATGATTGTCCCACAAAAGGTGTCTAACTTGATGATAAAACTGGGCTCCTTGTTTTACCCTATTGGTAATTTCAATCTGAAATCGACTGTCAGAGGTCACTTTACTGCCAAGGTACTGAAAATTATCCACCTGATTCAATTGTTCGCCATCTAGATAGATAACGGGCTTCATATTCTGTCTACTGATAGCCATAACCACTGGTTTTGTGTGGTTTATTTTAAGTCCAAATTCCTTAAAATGCTTACTCCAGAGGTTCAGTTTCTGTTGCACTTCCTCTTCTGTATATCCCCAAATCAGAATATCATCTGCAAACACAAATGATTTAAAGTCATCAGGGTTGAGTTGCTGTTTTACTCTCTTCATAATTTCGTCCATTACAATGTTGAACAACACCGGTGATAATGCGTTACCTTGCTAAACACCTTTGGTAGTCACAGACCAGTATGAATAGGAGTCTCTAATTTGAATGCAGCTTTGACTGATCTCATAAAGCATACTAACTTTGGTGAACAAGTTTGTTAGTACCTTCCGTTTGGTCAGACATTCCCAAAATTTATCCCTAGGTATACTGTTATAGGCCTTTTAAATATCTAAGAAAATAAATATGACATCTCTTCCTCTCTCCCAATGTTTTTCCATGAACATATGAGTAGTGAAGATGAGATCTGTTGTTGATCTGTTATGTCTAAATCCATACTGTTTTTCTTCAAGCTGTGGTTCAATGACTTTCCTGATCTAGCCTTCTATAATTTTTTCCATTAGCTTGAGTCCATGGGATAGAAGAGTTATTCCTCTGTAATTGTTACATTTTCTTCAGTTACCCTTTTTACATATTGGGACTACAATTCCCTTTGTCCAATCAAAGGGGACTTTTCCTTCTTTCAAGATGGTGTTCATTACTTTTAAGATTATGCGTGGTAATTTCGGAAGAAAAAATATCTTGATTACTCCAGGAAACAGTTCGTAGGTAGCAGTCGATTGGGAAGGTTGTTGCCTAACAGCTCGCTCCACTTACCTACCGTTCACGCGTCTAGTTCTTCTGGAAGATTCCCATTTCTACAGAGTGTTTAGTTTTGTCCAGGGCCGGCGCTAGGAATTTCGGGCCCGGGGTAAAATGGGCGACCTTTTTTTTTAGCTATACAAACTAGCCGGCCGACAATGGGCGGATTCTTGGCTTCATGGCCTGAGGGCCCCTACAGTCGGTGATAGGGGGCCCCCCATGAGCCGGCGGGCCCGGGTACTTTTGACCCGCTTACCCCTCCCTAGCGCCGGCCCTGGTTTTGTCTTGTAATATATAAAGTTTAATCATTCTACATAGTGCATTTAGTGGACAATTAGTGAATATTTTCAGCGCAGCCTAACTATGACTGATCTCCCAGATACGGGAGAGAGCGATTAAAACGGCACTAGAGGCGTGCTATGCTAATAACCTTATCTCACAGGCACAATCAGTGAGTTATATTCCGAGTGAAGTTTCGCAGCCTCAAGCATTAACTTTTGCGAGTGAGCTGCGACACATTCCACGTGCTACAGAAAGACTGTAACAACAGCAACTGCAGATGCAGCAGCAGCAAAATAACAGCAATAGCAACAACAATCACTTCTAGGGGAGGAAGAAGGATCAAGCAGCACTTCACCACAGGATCCAAACATTACTAAAGATACTGAATTGCATCACTTAGCTCAGGGAAGAGAGATAATGGATGCTTTAGACCAACCGGTTAAACGACTTTGTGCATAGGTCAGACAAAGATAGTACCAGTACAAACATATTGAGTTGGATCCAGCAAATAGTTACCTGCAAACTGATTTAGTATACACATTATATTTCAAACATTTTGTTCGCTAAGAATTCAGTTGTTGTTGGGTCTTTAGACCATTCCCAAGGTGAGAGAGGTATCGATTACAGACGATAGATTCAAAGTTCATTTTGTGCTGGAATACAATAGATTTTTTATTTATTTAAAAAAATAGGGAATTACTCCCGAGCTGCTCACGGTTCTGTGAGTTATTCCGTGCCTTTCGATGTTATGAGTAGATGCCTAGTTCATGAGCACAGGGTTTGTCTGGATACATCTGAACTCACTTACCTGAATGTGGGCTTGCTGTACTTGTAGTGGGAGTTGCACTGGGAAGACTGAGGCCGCATCAGCTCTGGGAAGCAGGCTATTTGTTCAAGGTTTTCTTGGTGTGCTCTATTGTTTTGGAGTGTTGTATCAGATTTTTCTGATCTTAGTGCGATAATAACGCTCGATGGAGAGTTGATTTTCTCTAGGGCTTGTTAGTAGCTTACATTCTGATGGGCTATAGTCTGACTGATTTTATTTTGTTTGACATATTCAAGGCACTGTTTATCAAAAGTTGGGTCACCACCGTTACGACGAACACATATTGGGCTACTTTGTTTCGCAGAATCTTTTCCCTCGTGCAGGTCCGCACAAATGATGCATCGTTTCCTTTTGCTGTGATATCCAAAGTGAAGATAGTTATAACACTGCATTACAGGCTTGACATATGGACCAACAGGGTACCGAACACCATGCATGCTTGCCACACGATATGAGCTCCTTTCTACAGCCGTTATATCTTCTTCTTTCAATTCGGTCATCACATTTCTGATTACCCCTGCTGTGTGTTGAAAGAGAATTAAGCATAAGGCTATTTCACTGCCAAATGGCACTCTGGGTCAGGGTGTTGGCTAAGGTATCGTTTTCATTTATATTTTAATGCGATTATAACATGCCGGAGTTATCTGTACGATATTGTTTCTTATTTCTTGGTTGGATTCTATATGTGTTTTTATTCTTACTTTCTATGAAGAGGTAATAGGGTCCCAAGTCATAACTGTGATAATAGGCCAGTGCTGCACTATTTACCTGCAGTTCGTTGCTTTAGATTGTTCTTGTTGTGTGATGTCACTGCACGTTTTCTGGTGGCGTTGTCTCCATATTGTTATCTCCCGTTGGTCGCGGAACAGTATTGCTCTCGCTTTCGACGCCATCGCCTATTAGTGGAGTGTATGGACGCTTCATTGTTGAATTTGTTGACGCTTCTTCTTCACTCAGAAGTTGCAGTTCTCGCAGACCTGATGTGCTATAAGCAGCTGATGGTGTTGTGTTCACAGTGTTGAGGGCTCTGCTAATGATTTCCATTATTCCACTCGTATTATCACCAATCTCATTTGGGTGATATTGCATATGACTAGCTATGTTGGTTTCTTCGGCAGCTTTGTCTACCATTGTTATACTATTAAACATATGGTACATCGACGGCTGCATCTAAAAGTGGCCACATTCAGCGTATTGGCCGCCGTACATGGCGGCTGAACTCTGTGGTGAGTTAAATATTATCTAATAATACTGTGTCTATTTCACTGTATGTTATACGCCAAACGAATACAATGTTCACCGAGGTAAACTGTTTAGCCGGTTGTACCGGAAAGAGGGGGAGTAAGGGTTTGGAGATACTATGTTAGCCTCTTCCAACCAAATGTCAACCTCTCCTTCACGTGGTGCACCCTTGTTTGCACGGACGAGGCTCTGGCTACTGAAAGATTCCCGGTATAAGAAGTCACCTATTGCTTGCCAATGGCCTCTGAAAGGAGAGTAAAAGAGTGGTTCAGGGCACCCTCGTGCCCTTGGGGATGGAAACGGTCCCTAAAGGCGGATGGATCAGAAATATTAAATGCCATGGGGAGCAGAAGTCAACGGGAAACCACTGCATTAAAGTCCTTAAGGGTATCCCGAGGGCATGTAATCCTCTCAAATTACATATATCATGATGGCTTCTTCGTAGGTAAAATATTCCGAAGGTAAAATAGTCCCCCAATCGGATCTCCTGGTGAAGACTGCTCAGGGAGGAGTCATCAGAATGGATAGAAAATTTCTACGAGTCGGAGCGTGGAATATTAGAAGTCTGAATAGAGCCGGTAGATTGGGAAACTAACCCTTTAACTTCTACGGTTTGCCCGGCCGAGCCCTCGATGAGTGCGGCTTTGTTTAGGCCTAAGCCGTTTACCTGCGCTGGACTGCCGCGGTCGAACGGACCGCTGTGTGCTGAATACTTCTGGAGCGTTGTGTCTGCTGTCACTCTGCGATTTGAAACCGCAGATACAAAATAACTGCTGTTAATATAACATCTAAAGATTTTCAATTTAAAGCTCCTCTAAAAGTGAATGTCTGCGTAATCAAACATGCCGGTACTTCATATACTAAATAGATATTACAGCAACTGAAATGTTTTTAGTTTGTGAGCGTAGTAATTTATCTGGAGAGAACCTTTCCGAACCTTTCCGAATACCTGAAAAATACCTCTCGAAATTTAAATTTATGGATGCAACAGACGAAACTCTGCAACTGGCATTTTTCGTCCGGTAACTACTCGTTGAAGAGCGTGAGCATTTAAAATGCAGTGTTTCGAGAATATGGAAAAAGAACTTTTTTAAACCACTTCATAGTGAAAATATAGTGTGAATTGATTCTCGCGTATCTGTTTGTCTCATCAGCAATAGATATCATATGATATTCCGTTAGAAATATCAGGAAAAATGACAAACTGCTGGAATGTTAACGTAATCCACACTTGTGTCCTGCAGCTTAATCGACAAGCACATGCTGTCAAACGCGTCACTAAAGCATTCTCTTTTTCCACACATTTCGCTCGCACAATCTGTAGCTTCAAACTCTGAAAAATGGTCATTTTCCACTAGCTGATGTACACAGCTTAGGAAAATTACATCGAGATCCTGTCGAAGGGTTATCACTGTCATCCATATCAAAGTGATCATATTCACTGTCGCTTCTAGTAAGAATCTCCATTATTTCTTCCGCGGTACAAACACGACGGCGTATTAGGGAGGACGATGGTTCGAATCCCCGTCCAGGCATCCAGATTAGGGTTTTCCATGGTTTCCCCAAATCACTTCAGGTGAATGCCGGGATGCTTCCTTCAAAAGGCCATATCCGAATTCCTTCCTATTCCTTGCCCTTCTTTCTTTACCATCTCTAAAGACCTCGCTGTTAAGAGACGTTAAGCAGTTAAAAAAATAATGACTGTATGCCATTTTCTCAGCGAAAACTAAAAGGAAAAGAGCAACACAAATTAGATCGCAGCTGCCAATGCTCAAGGACCGAATGAGGAAAACAACTAACCACCCTGGGTGGAAATATGGCTTCATAGCCAGGCCGCTAAGAGGCTAGCGTGTTAACACGTCCGGAGCACAGACAGGGCGGCGAGGCGGCGCGTGTATACACGTCTGCAGCACAGACAGAGCGGCAAGGCGGCACGTGTATACACGTCAGGAGCACCTGGGCGCAGTAGTAGCCACGCGCGTTAACGCGTCTACAGCAGTCAAAGGGCTAAAAAAGGGAGATGGAACGACTTAAATTACAAGTATTAGGATTAGTGAGATTAAATTGAAGAACGCACAGGATTTCTGATATGGGGAACACAGGGTAATTAGCACACAAGCTGTCTATGAAGTCACTGGTGTAGGATTTGTACTGAATAAGAGAGTAGGGAAACGGGTGAATTATTGTGAACAGTTTAGTAAGAGGATTATTTTGATGACGTTAGAAACTAAGCCCGGCCCAACCACATTAGTACAAGTGTACATGCCAACATCACAGGAAGATGATGAAGAAATGGAGAAAATATACGCTTAAATTGAAGAAATAATCCAAAATGTGAACAGGGAGGAATATCTAATAATCATGGGTGATTGGAATGTGGTAGTGGGAGAACGAAAAGAGCAGAATTGTGAAGGAAGTCTAGGATATTCTCACTTGACTTCAATTTTACGACAGTAAAGGAGTCGTATGGAATCATCAATCACAAAGTCCAACCACTCTAAAGTTGACACAGCATGCAAATAATCCTTCAATGCAAATTCAGCAACAACATCGAGTACAGCAGACATAGCAATTTACTCCATCACCACAGCAACCAAAGTTTCTGCCTCTCAACCCACAGGGTGCCCCACTCGTCAGCAGGAGACCGCAAATCATCAGTCCGGGAATCAAGATTAGGGTTTTCCATGATCTCCTCAATTCACTCCTGACAAATTGCCAGGATGTTTTCTTCGAAAGGCCATGATCGAACACCTATTCGTTAATTATTCCCAATTCTTACCCGACACAACTGACCTCGTCGTCGTCATCATCGTCGTAAAGCTATAAACAAAAAAAATCAAGAGGCATCTTCTCGCACCCCAGCTTCCTTCCCACCATCCCCGTTCACCAACGGTTGTTTGTTCACTAGCAGTTACCTATTTCTCCCATAACTCATAACCTGTATCCAACGAGTCCTTATAACATCCCCATCCACACTCCGACACGAACTGACTTCATTATTGACGAAATATTCCAGCTCATAATGTCCATTATTGCTTTGCCTCAGACATATTGGAAAGCCACTCGTCATCGGCGATGATTACAATGTAGTACCTTCAAACGCTGATGGTGTAACCTTCAGTATACTCTATACTGTTCTATTTTTTAAATGTTAGTGAAGATGATGCAATTATACCCGTGAAAGGAGCTGCGAAGTCTCGATGGTTCCAGAAGATTATCCGAAAGTCATTCTGCTACAATATAAAAGATTTATGATGCGCTCCATCACGAGACCTCAAGAAAAATAAATTAATAAACCCTTGAAAATGACATTTATTTAGTTATGCTATATACGCTGTTTAAAATATATTTTTGATTGCACAGTGATGGTTAGAAAATTTAAAAATGTTGATGGAAGAACTTAAGTTAGATGTTGTTGGGATTAGTAAGATTAAATGGAAGGACGAACAGGATTTCTGGTCTGGGGAACACAGGATATATAATACACAAGCTGACAATGGAGTTACTGGTGTAGGATTTGTAATGAACAAGAAAGTAGGGAAACCGGTGAGTTATTATGATCAGTTTAGTGACAGGATTATTTTGATGAGGTTAGAAACTAAGCCCGTCCTAACAACATTACTACAAGCGTATATGCCAACATTACAGGAAGATGACGAAGAAATAGAGAAAATATACACTTAAATTGAAAAGTTAATCCACAATGTGAAGGGGGAAGAATATTTAATAATCATGTGTGATTTGAATGCGATAGTGGGAGAAGGAAAAGAGGGGAATACTGTAGGAAGTTTTGGTGTAGGAAAATGAAATGAGCGGGGAAGCACTTTGTTAGAATTTTGTGAGAGATAAAAGCTAGTTGCGGCAAACACACTATTTAATCACCTTGCATGAAGGATATACACTGGAAACATCCTGGACATATAGGCAGTTATCAGCTAGATTATATCATGGTCAAATGTTAGATAGGACAAGATATTCAAAGTTTTAAAGAAGTCAGATCTAAAGTATCGAGATAGAAGAAAACTCTATAAACTGTATAAGAATCAAGTGGCAATAATAAAAGTAAAGAATCACGAGACATGCATCAGTTAAAAAGGATGTGAGACAAGGCTGTAGCCTATTCCCGTTAATATTCAACTTGTATGAAGAAGAAGCAATGAAGATAGTTAAAGAAAAATTTCCATGTGCCATAAGTTTTCAGGGAGAAAAATCATTATGCTACGATTTGCTGTTGACATTGTCTTATTAGCAGAGAGGGCTGAGGATATTGAGAAGTTACTGAATGGCATGAACGAAATACTGAAGGAAGATTTTGGACTGAATATAAATCAAAGCAAGACAAAAGTGATGAAATGTAGCAGAAATGACACCAATACTAGATTAAATATAAAAATAGGATCGGATGCAATAGGAGAAGTAAGTGAATTCTGTTACTTGGGAAGTAAAATTACAACCGATGGCCGATGCAGGAATGATGTTAAAAACAGAATAGCACTAGCAAAAGGTGCCCTCATGAAAAAGAGAAACCTTTTAGTTTCAAATATTGATCTTACAGCACTTTATGGTAGCGAAACATGGACTTGGGGAATACCGGAAATAAAGAAAATTGAAGCATTTGAAATGTGGTGCTACAGAAGTATGCTGAAAATTAAGTGGACAGATAAAGTGAGAAATGAACGAGTGTCCGAAAAAATGGATGAGGAGAGAAGTTTGTGGAAGAAGCTTACAGAAAGAATAGACAGGCTGTTAGGTCATATGTTGCAACATGCTGGGTCGGTTAATTTGCTGGTGGAAGGAACAGTCGATGATAAGAACTGTAGAGGAAGATAGAGATTAAAATATATTAAGCAGATAATTGAGGACATGGGTTGTAAGGGGTACGTTGAGATCAATAGGTTAGTACAAGATAGGAAGGGATGGAGGATTGCATCAAACCAGTCGAATAACATAACAGCAAAAATATGTAGTTGCGATACAATGTATTTTTTTCATGTCTTTTTAGTGTCACACACACTTTAACCAGGCTCAAAGTATAGTTACAATAAAATTAACATCAAAAATCACAAGTAAACTTTTTTATGCAAGATTTCATCTCTTATGAGGGAATAGCCCATGTTGAATTGTATCTGCCTTGAGTCACATGAACATTATTGATAGTACATCAATTAACTTCGTCGAGCGGTACGTTTTTTTTTTTTTTTTTCGGTGTTCAATAAATCGTACACTACATCTGGTACCCGGATTCTTCATACATAAGTAACACCATCTTGTATCCCACTTTTTGAGTACGACAACAGGCTCAATATCGTGCTTACACTATAAGCCAATTTCGATATGTTTTGAATCACCAGCGTTCGGCTGATACACCGGCGAGATAAACAGTACTTGATTAAGTATCGCTTCAACCTTAAGCCAGTCGGTAGCGAGGAGGGGTGGTGGTGGTGGTGTTGGTTAAACAAGTTTGGATAACACCTGCACGCGCCCACGGCTAATTAGTATAGGGTGGTGTCGCTTTCATATGAAGGATGGAACGTGCTGTATGTTAGGTTAGCATATGAGAACCTGTGATTGTAATAAATAACGATTTAAGAGGCACGTCCCTCTGAGACAGCACGTGCATGACGCTTGATGTTTGTGCTGGTCTGGGTTAGGTTCAGGATGCCACGTGGTTTGATAACTCGGAAAAAAAGTTTACGTTTATCATTACAGAAACACGCAATTTACAAAAAACAATCAGTTTTTATGGTTGATATTTTGGAAACAACTCTTACGCCATCTCGTAGATTTTTCAGATACTTACTAGCAAGGAACTCTTATATCTTTAAACGAAGAGTTCATGTATACTGACTGACTCGTGCGAATATTTCGCTCATTATCTTGGTCAGTCACCGAATTGAAATATAATAATAAGGAAATTTGTAAAAGGAAGTATTTATTAATGAAAGGTATTTTATTTTGAAGAGTAGTAATAAATATCTCTTTTACTGTAAAAATACTACATGTTTAATTGTAAAACATTTAAGAAGTAGGCATTTAAAAAAATATATATTGGTTTTGTCAGAAATCATTTTTTTTCAATTTTCTTTACAAACTTCTTTAGAAACAGTATTAGCAGTTATAATGTGATCAATCATTGTTGACTTTTTTACCTTATGTGTTTTCAACACAAAAATAAATATTATTGAATCTATAGATTCGTGAAAACCCCACGTAGGTGCAGGCCCGCCGCTAGCTATTTGAACGCCCTTGTGCGATACCGAATGTGCCACCCTTTGTTTCCCAGTGGTGGATCTAAGAATTTTCCCAAATGTGGAGATTGCCGCCCCCATTGTTACCACCCGCACCTATTATAGTGGAGCTAAAAAAAGCGACACTCTCTCCACTGCGGACAAAAATACTGTAATACGTCGGACCTGAAATCGCAAACCACTATGGATAACCGGAATTTCGGCATTGTGACTGATCACCGATTACTGGGTTTTCTGTACTGCGACCAATTACCGGATTTTCATTGTGGTCGAAAGCGGTTATGAGTGACAGTGTACCCAATATCACAATTACACAAATGTCAAAGTTGCAAATTCATGTTTGCAGCACGTCTTAAGTCAATTCTTTTTTAAAATAGGTATTTCCCGTTTAATGAAAGAAAATATTTCACTTTAATAGTTCGTTCACTTAATTTTAACATTAGGTAGTGGACTTAGTCAGGACTGCGTATATTGTTACTGGGTGCCATTATGTACATATGAACATCATTTTTAATGGTTTTATGCCTCGTCGAAGGCGAGGTCATTAGTGGCTGGAAAGAACTGGGGGCAAGGAATGGGAAGGAATTCAACCATATGCTTTTGAAGGAAACATCCCGAAATTCAGCTAGCAATTTTTTAGGAAACATGAAAAACCGAAATCTGTCTCGCCGGACGGGGATTTAAACCCGCGCTGTCGAAAAATTTTAAACTGTTGTTGTATTATTTGTGCCGTGCCCAAGTATGAAAACAAGGAAAAGGATGAAACTACTGTAGGTGCAGTGGCGGCCCTAGCAAATTTTTCAGGTGGTGCGAAATCTTATTGTGGCGCCCCAAATTAGCAATCGCTTATTCATGATTAAGGTGTTCCTATAGAATGATTGAAGACAACATATATTTGTTTTTACATCCTACTAATATTGTAAATGTAAAAGTTAGTTTCCTTGAATGTTTTTACTGTTTCACGTCGAAACTGCTGAAAGGCTTAGTATAAAATTTGGAATAATGTTATTGGCTATCTACTTCTATCCCGATCGAAAAAGTAGTTCCCGTGGGATTCAAATACGAATTCCACATGAGTAAAGCCGCGAGGAGAAGATAGTATTTATATATTAACTAGCGGAGTTCCCGGCGTTGTCCGGTATAGTTGGCGAAGATTTAACCGTACCCTATTTTTATTCCCGCAAAAGATTTGTACAAAGTTTCATAAAATACGCGCCAACTTTTTCGGAATTAAAGCAAACTTACATTCACCCGCCCCCTACCAAGAAACTTGTGGGCTGAAGTTTATTTGCACGTATACTATTTTCATTCGTCCGAAAAGATTCATGTATATCAAGCTTCGATAATTTGGCTAAGAAATTTCATTACTACATTACTGAACAATCGTAGATTATGTTAAAATCTCACGTTTGATTGAATTGCGAAGTGAATGGATATACTTGTGGCTCGAAACGCCAGATCCTTTAACTCTGCAGATAAAATATCAAAAGTGAATCCCGAATAATATTATCGTAAACAGAAGACTAATGCTGAAGACCAGAGATATTGTCCAGAGATCGTACTTAAAGAAAATCTCTGTTGTTTTAACGGCTATCTATGTTGTTTAAAAATTGATATCCCGAATTAAAGGAAAGAATACTTCAAGCTATGGCTTTTAAAAATTGAATATATCGAATTAAAAGAAAGAATACTTAAAGTTTTGTTTAGTGTGCAAAATAGTTATTACTATAAGTTATCTTATTGCTTTAATTAAAGGCAATGGTCAGAGACATTGTGTTGTGTGTGTAGTGCGGAGTATGCGGCATCTAGTGATTTCTCCTGTGGAATTTCTCACCATACGTTCAGAATTTCATTTAATGCTCCTACATTATTTAACGTTGAAACATAAGACATGCCAGACAAGTGAATTAAGATTCTAAGCTTTAAAACGGTGAAACTTCATCGAAATCTGCCCCGTAGTTTCCGAGTTTTTATACGACCAATATATCCGGTTTTCGTTTTATAGATATATAGATAGATAACAATTCAAACCTCAGAAAGATTAATATAGGATAGCAGTGGTTTGACTGAGAAACAACAGCAAATATGGAACATACTATGTATGAAAAGGTTTATTTAAGGTACTATGGCGTACACAATGCTCATAAATTAAATTCATACTCAGATTTCAGAGGTGAGAATAGAATGATCATCATCGGCGGGGATTTAAATTTACCAGGTGTAAACTGGGAAGGGAATAAGATAAATAACACAAGGGAACAAAGATTTGAAAACATCTTAATAAGGGAAGGAGGATTTACACAAGTGGTAGAGCAAAACACTGGGGGACAAAATATTTTGGATATATTTCTAATTAAGCCCGATGAAAACCTTTTGAGGTATCAAGTAACTGAAGGAATAAGTGATCATGAAGCAGTTCTGATCGATATTAGAGGATTCAGTAAACCAGCAGCCAAAATTGAAGGGGGAAATAGGTACAATTATAAAAAGGCACAGGTTTCAAATTTGAGGAGATATTTCAGAGAACAATTCAGCAAATGGAAGGAAGGCTCAGGTACAGTAGAGTCAAGGTGGAAAGAGTTCAAGGAGATAATAAGAAAGGGGGAAGAAAAATTTATTCCAAAGCAAAAAATAAAGAGAAGTAGAGAACCTATGTACTGTAATAGGGAAGTGAGGAGGTTAAAGAGGTTGGTAAGAAAAGAACATAACAGAGTTAAGAGACAGCAGGGTAGTAGGGAATATTTAAAACAACTAAACAAGGACTTAATAACATCAAAGAAAATGGCTAAAGATGGGTTTATGAAGAGTATTGTCAGTGCAGGGGGACCATTGACTGATGCATCTAGAAATTTCTATGGCTATATCAGGAAACTGAGGGGAAGGAAGGATGTAGAGACACTTATAGATAAGGATGGAGAAGAAGTTACTGACGATTTGAAAAAGGCAGAGATTTTAAGTAACTGGTTCAGTGAAAGTATCAGGGATAATGAATCAGAAACAGGAGGGTCTAATTCGGAGCTTAACAACACAATTAGAAATGACGATAGTAAAAAATTTGATATCCATCCTGAGGAAATCATGAAGGAAATAAGAAAGCTGAAAAAACATAAAGGGGCTGGTGAAGATAATATTACTACAGATTAGCCAGATGTGACATTGTACCTTATCTTGAAATATTATTTAAATTGAGTCTAGACACTTGCTGCTTACCACAGGACTGTAAAAGTGCAATAGTAGTACCGGTACATAAGGGAGGGGTGAGAAATAGAGTTGAGAATTACAGGCCAATCAGTTTGACATCAGTGGTAGGTAAATTAATGGAAAGATTGATATGCAACCACATCAGAAATATATGTGAGGAACGTAATTGGTTTCAGGCAAGGATATTCATGCGAATCTCAGTTGGTGGGATATATGCAAGATATTTCAAATGAAATGGACAAGGGAGGCCAAATTGATAGTGTAGCACTAGATCTGTCTAAGGCGTTTGACAGAGTAAGCCATAAAATGGTAGTAAATAAGGTAAAAACCATTGGAGTGGATAAGAAAGTCATTTGCTGGGTAGAAGAATTTTTAAAAGGTAGAAAACAGAAAGTTAGGGTAGGAAATGTAGTATCAAAAGAAGTGGAAGTAAAAATGGGTGTGCCACAGGGTAGCGTATTGGGACCATTGCTATTCATTATTCTAATGAATAATTGTGTTGATTGTTTACTATCTGAAATTAGATTGTTTGCAGATGACATAATGCTGTATAAAAGAATCAAAACGATAGAGGATTGTAAACAGTTGCAGGGTGATCTGGACAGGATATCTAATTGGGTTGGTAAACATGGAATGAAGATAAATGCAAAGAAGAGTCAGATTATTAGATACACAAATAAAAAACAAAAGGTTAATTATGAATATAAGGTGGGGAAAGAATTGCTTGCTGAAGACTTGAAATGCAAATATCTTGGAATTACTTTTGATAACAAACTTAACTGGGCAGGACACATAGGATAGGTAGTAGGAAAAGGTTTCAAAGTTCTGCACTTGTTGGAGAGAGTGATGAGGGGATGTACGAGAGAAGTCAAGGAATTGGGTTACAAAACTTTGGTCAGACCATTGCTCGAATATGGTAGTGTAGTATGGGACCCTCATTTTACGTATCAAATACAGGAGTTGGAGAGGATGCAAAGAAGGGCTGCTAGATTTGTTTCTGGAAATTATCGCAGAATGCAATCAGTGATGGATATGATAAAGGAGCTGGAATGGGATTCATTGCAAGACAGGAGGAGGATGAGGAGGGTCATGGGAGTGTACAGGGCATATAGCGATCAACTGACAATTACGAGAGGTACCCGCCAATCACACATCTTAATGTTCACCAGGAGAGTGAGCTGCGCATGTATATTGATCCTTATAATATAGAGGAGTCTTTAGACAACCCAAGGAAAAATACTTTATTGGCGTTTTTTCTGATTATGTGTGATGGCCAACTGCGCTAAGAGGAGGATGAGGAGGGTAATGGGAGTGTACAGGGGGTATACTGGTGATGAGGCATGGAAAGATATTGCAATAGGTATGAAAAGTAGTGCATGGAAGGGAAAAGATGACCATGACCACAAGCTGGCACTCGATTTCAGGCACAAGGGTGTGGGAAGATTCTCTTTTTTAGGTAAGGGTGTCAGGGATTGGAATGAGTTACCAAGAGAAATGATGAATAATTTACCGAAAACTTTGAAGGAATTTAAAGATAAAATTTGTAGAGGGCAAATGTAGGTGAGTGGGGGATAGGGGGAAGATGGGTGTGTAGGGAAATTGCCACCGGAGCCTGTGCTCCATTGCAATTAAATTAAATTAAATTAAATTAAATATCACGTATACGTCAAATTCACATAATTTTAATATTTTTTTTTTCAACAAACAAATGTGGAAATCGTAACTAAAAGACCTAGATTACCATCTTCATCGCTTTTGTCCTTTGGCAATATTATTTTCTATAGATAAAATTGACAGTATATCTAGAATCTTCGTTAAATGTAAATAAGTTTTGATAAGTTTTAATTTACGCAAACTTTGTTCTCCTTTAGCGACAGTTATAAGTATGGTTAGCAAAATACGAAGTGCTGTCTACACATTCGGAAATATATCCTGCCATCCATTTTGTTTCATTAGTTGAACTTACATTGGTTCTGCTGATTCAAGTCCCATCAACAACAGTTTCAGTTAGAAAGTTTCTAACCAACTCACAATCAGATATGTCACATTTTTCTCCTTCAGTTAAACTTATTTCCAAATCTGCACAGGATGATTCTAATTCGCATTTTTCAGAATTTTTTTGATATTATTTATTATTAAATTTGGATAGTTGTGTAAACTGAGTGACCAACTCATTCTCAATTGTATCGATGATATGCTAAAACACGTTGATTGTAAACAATTTTTCTGGATCTATAGCTATCTCATCTAAGGCCTCGAATTTAAAAAAATCTCTGCTTTCTTTCTGATCTGACTGGCTTAATAATAGGATATGTCCCAGTCTGAAAAGGAATTTTTCTGGCAGTTATCAGAGCAGACGAATAACCAGGGTACTTTTTCTCAACTTCCGAGCTGTTTTCCCGCAATTGTGAAGCGTTTCATAAATCCTCTTTCAGTCTAAATAGACTTGCTTCCAATATTTACTTGAAACAACTGAATTATTCGTTTCCAGAATGGCGACACGAACTGACGATTAGTGATAGCGAACTTGTGAGACTAGAAACTCTAATCTCCAAACGAGATTAGCAAATTTTTTGGCGATAATGTAAGTGCTTGGATACCCCTTCCCATCACTTTGGTGATTGAAATAAAAGAACAAATATTCTTTAAACAAATTCTGACAAGGAAACTGATTTAATTGATGTTTTGGCGGCGCCAAATTTAGTGACATGTAAGCACCTTGGAATTTAGGTAAATTCTATTTTTCTTGGCTATAGAGCCTTCCAGTAAACATAAATTTTTTTCATTTAGCAACTACAGGATATGGGAGACACGTTTCAGGCAGAAGCCGATACTGCAAGCTAACTCAGAACATACAGCGATTTAAAAACAATAAAGTCACTAAGCACATAATACAAGCCCTAAATATACAATTAATAATAGTAAATAACCTTTAAACTAACCTGAACCAGTGTTATCCATAGTTATCCAATTTGTAAACAGTCGATTTTGATTATGTGATAATTTCACTAATTCTCAACTTTTTTCGATGCAGTAAAGTATTTTTATAATAACAGCAAGCCGAAAGGAATGTAAATTCACTAAAATCAGTAGTTTCAGGTTGTGTAAATAGAGTAAACATAATTTTAAATACTTCATTGGACACAATTGCAGTTTCAACACTAAATAACAACACGTTTTCGATATTTTCCCGAGTTGAAAAGTAAATTTCCTGAATGAGTAAAGAACACGGTATTACATTTTAAAGTTTTAAAGCATTCCATGCAGTAGAACGAATATTAAACCAATTTTCAAGTTATTACGTCGTAAACAAAAACGTGGTATTTTTTCGAAATTAAACTGTGATTAAACAAGACCACTTCCGTAAACAAAACAACTTTTAAAACACGTAAAAAAATTAAAAGAAAATTCAGAGAATAACACCTTTTCGATAGAAGCAGCATTTTAATAATTATTAACCAGAAACCAATTTTTTCCAACGTGTCTTCTAAGCAGTTTCAACCTCGATTTTTGTAAGATAAATAACTTTGATAATACACCACCAATAATAATAAAAGGTACATTTTTGATATCAGGAGCAAGCACAGAACACAATGACTTAAGTCTAAACACGATAATTTGTAATCCAGCAGGAATTTCTAAAATTACACAAATCAAGTAATAGCCCGGGGATTTACCAACCATTTTTAGGAAGTCTATTACCATTGCGCCCGCACACTTTAATTATTTACAATAAAACGAGTTAATTTAGAATTATGGTCATCATAAACTCAACAAACCTACAAGGGCCAGGCTACACACTGTTAAATTTTGAACACTGGATATAATAAAATTTTATCAGACTATTTTTAGAAAGCTAAGTGACACAGGGAGCATGAGGCGCTGTGACCGTCTGGGCTGTCATGTATTTCGGAGTCTTGTCTTGTATCTTGGAGCCTTTTGTTTCACGTCGCGGAGTAAACCATGAGCTAGTGTGTTTTAAGAAATCCGTTGGGAGGCGTTGGTGTCGGGCAACGAAAATGGTTTCCGGCAGATCTTGAACTAGCGACAACATGAGCGATTCGTAGCCATGTTGAATTTTCCAACTGGACAGTGGTGCAATCTGTGACTATGAACTTTTAACTTTTCTAACGGGGTTTAGTCTCGTAGTTCTTCCTCTTCATGACGTGATTTTTGAAGATGTTTCTTCCGATTTTGCCGTGTCAACTGCAATAGCGATTTTCAAATGTGACTCTGGAATAAATCTAAAACTTTTCATCAAGTGAACTTTTACATCTTTAGTAGTTCATATTCATCTTTCCATAGCTTTTGGTTTAAATAAGCTATGTGGCGACCACTATGCTTTACAGTTGAATTATCCAGGCTGATACATGGTCATTCAATTTTATTAATAGAAGTTTAGCAGAACTTAAAGCAAGTCAGAAACTAAGTTAAGGTAAACCGATACTTCGCCCCCGGTATACTGGTTTTGTTCCTTACAGACAGCTACATGGAGAGAAAAATGTTGTAAGATATTTGTTCAGAACTCTGTTTTGGACACCTTTGTTTCCTCCTGATTTATTGGATCCATTGTCATATCTTTGGCCTCGACATTCTTCCATATCCAAATCGATCTTTTGCAAAGTATTATCGATAAACAGGTCAGTGAGACCAGCTCCCAGGTCCCTAAGTGTCACTTACCAGGTTGTAAACAACGGAACACTCACGCAATTGGACTTCATTAGTGTCACAAAAGCAACGATAAAAATAATTGTTCGATGTGACTGACATCATGTTATTCGGCATGATGGAAAAGTATTTAGATAACTTATCCAGTCAAAATTTTATTACTAACTTCATTCATTTTGAATAAATTTGCCAAAATAACAGATATTAGTCTCCTTATCGGCAATACGGCGGAGATGCTCCATCATCTTTAAAAGAATTAACGCTTCTGTCAAATTGAGCATGGTGTTCTGGTGAATTGAGCAAAATTTCGTGAGTTTTGAGACGCTCTTATATGTAGTACCAGTCATCAAATCCTTCTTTTGCCAAATAAGAGTTTTTGCTACTGAATAAGCAACAATATACAAACATATCATCCGCAGATTTAGAGTGAACTAGTCATCTTTTAAAAGTTTCTCGATTTGGCATTACTATTTGAAAAATGGCGTCCATGGTTTTTTCTTTAATTTTTTCATTGCTCGAATAATTATTTCATCTGTAGCTGCAGAGTCCATGAGTGACCATTTTGAAGTAACGTCATAATTTTTATTTTGAAAAGGCGGCGGCGGTGGTATATCTGGTGTTCCTCATTCTGTAATATTTTTAACTGCAGACGACGTTCCAGCCATAGCTAAATATTCTCGTACATGCTGCTCTTTGTCATCATGAGCCTCGTCTGAAGGACTTCTATTACATAAATTTTCTTCTGTTGCGGGTGGATCTAGTTCTTGTGACGACGATTCAGATGACTTCTCAACTCTAAAAAATTTTGCAAGCAATTTTGAAGCCTTCTCAGATTCGCCTTTTTCAGGTAGCACATGTCTTGTCTGTAACAGGTAAATATTTACAATATCAACGGTAATTGCAATCACCGAAGGTCTAACACGGTAGAAATGGTTAAGTAGGTTGAATCTAGCGCCATGCACATGCACCCGCATGCGAATGAACACCAAGACGACAGCCGAAAAGACAGGAAACAAGTGTGGGACGAGTTGTGATTTTTTCGATTCGAGTAAGTCGAGCTGACTCGAGTCGCAGCTCGAGTTGACTCGATTCAATGAGGACATACGACTGCGCACTAAGCTGTAGCTCTTACGTGTATAAACTCTTCTGGATAATTAGTGTGCTAAAATCATATGTGAACAGCAAGCTGGGTTATCATAGAATTTATTTTTTGCGCGGACGATCTCGCTGCAATTTCGGCGCCCCCAATATGACGGCGCCCGGTGCGGTCGCACCGCTCGCACCGCCCTAGGGCCGCCCCTGTGTAGGTGCCAGCACTTCATGGCTGCTCTTACAGTAAAACAGATTTAGCTAAGTAACTGGCTTCTTGTTCTGACGGGCTCGTTATCGATTCTTGTAAAAGTCATAGTGTTCCAGTGGTAACCGGCATTTGCCACTGCCACAAACATAACCACGGCAATTCAATTGGGAACAAGAAGGCCCACCCATTTACTGTTATTGTTTTCCTTATGGCTTTACATATCGTTTATATCAAGGTCATTAGAGGCAGGGCACAAGGAGTTCGGCCATGAACCTTTTAAAGGAACCATCCCGGGATTCGCCTGGAGTGATTTGAGGGAATCGTGGATAGTGAAATTCTGAATCCCCATACTGTCATTCGAATTCACTTCTGCCCAACTGCGAGGACAGATCTTTATCGCTCACCCAACAGGCTCGGTTACATTATTGTAACGACGAGACAATAACACGTTGAATACAGCATTTAGCTTTACTTGCTGTTTCAGATCTTAAGTAGGCTGTGGACTGTTCGTTGGTGTCATATGATATGACCTGGTTTGTTGTGAAGCCCCCAGAGTAAATACTCTGCAGACCCACTTGCGATGCATAACGTGTATTATTCAGTTAATTCTCTCCACAACTACAGATTGTCGCGACACTGTATGTGTGGCCAATTGCTAATTACATTACGAAAATAAATCTCCCTCGAAACCCAATAACTATTTCACATTCAAACTCTGTCGCAGTTTACATATCCAACTTCGTGGGTGAACCCTAGAAAAAATTACATCAAACCACAGGTTTATTTTCACCGACAGAATGGTGAATTCATTCTCTATCATCGTCACCAGTGTAGGAACTTCTAAAAGTTACAACAATTTGCTTCACAAAATACGTCATCTATCCGTTGCATTTTTCAAAATAGTCTTCAAGTATAATGGGAGGAACATTTATACACTCATCAGATGCCAGATTGATGAATTGTGAGCCAAGTGATGTTCCATAAACAGGATTCAACCGGCTTTCTCTCCTCCACCATACATCTCATAGCCGTGTCCTTCTATGGACAGCAACATGCTTGCCCTCCGCGCGCCCCCCCCCCCCCCCCACTCGTGCAAGTAGTATTAAACTGGTTTGACGCCCACTATACACTCTTCCCAACTGGTCTGCTATCGTCAGGCCTCAGACAATGGCTCCTCAGTTTCTGTTGTTCTTGTCTGGGTAGCAGCTAAACGCAGGCGATTCCAAAAGTTTGAAGAAAGGTTTATCGTCCATACATGATTTTGAACAAACCAGCAGATGGTGCTTCAAGCTGTCTAGCCACTGCTCTACTCAGTGTTTGTTATAAACTTCTAAAATGACTCATACTTAACAGTATTCAGAGAATAATAAATAACGTAACACCAACATACTAGGCAGATTTTAGACTAAAACGGAGTTGTTGTGTACAATTATTAGCACTGACATCATATACTGAAGCTGGATTTCAGAATAAATTAAAAACATCAGTATCTTTTGTCCATTTAACAGCGGCATATGATACGGTTTGGCTGGATGGACTGATACTTACACTTAAAAACCGTGTACTCTGCAGGAAATTAACATCACTCCTGAAGAACATGTTGATCAACCGATATTTTAAGGTCACCGTCGTGGAAAAGACAAATAAATAATTTACGATAAAAAATGGATTACCTCAAGGGTCAGTATTAGCTCCATTGCTCTTCAACTTGTACACCAGTGACATACCCGAAACAACCGGCAATATATTCCGCTACGCTGATGACTTCGTTATCGCTGTCCAAACTGCCACATTAGAGGAAGGTGAAAGCACTCTCCCAAACGACTTAGAAACCTTCAATGAGTTTTATATGAAGTGGAGACTTTGTCCGAACGCGATGAAAACAGAACTATGCGCATTCCACTTGAGCAATGGAATAGCACATCAGCAGCTCAGAGTGAACTTCTGCCACCAGAGAGTGAAACATAATCTCTTCCTAAATATCTTGGCATCACCTTAGAATCTTCCATATCATTCAAAAAACATCTGGAAAACACAAGTCAAAAACTTAAAACACGGCACAACATCATGACGAAGCTAGTTGGTACTTCGTGGGGAGTTGATGCGCAGTCACTACGAACAACCGCTCTCCCCAAGGTTTACCCTGTTGCTGGGTACTGTGCTCCAGTATGGCAACGTAATGCTCACACTAGAAAAATCAATGTACATCTAAATGTGTGTATGAGAGTAATAACTGGCACACCCCAGTCTCCTGGCTACATCTGATCAGCAACATACCACTTTCAGAGGTAAGATGCCGAGAAGCAACGGTACATGAGTACATAGAACAACACTTTCCTGACAATACACAGGATCTCCCAATCCACGAGTTACTAAATGACCTACCCACCCACCCCCTCGTCTTAAATCCAGAAACCCAGTATGGCAAGACATGTTTGACTTTGATGTCAATGAAAAATGGCGACAAAGCTGGAAGTATTCATCGGCGAAACATCCAGATATTAAAGATGCCACAACTGGACTTCCTCGATTCCACCTGAAGTGAGACCAGTGGGTCAAACTAAATCACCTAAGAACAGGGCACGCCAAATGCAACGCCATTCTGTATATGTGGGGTCTCCAGTATTTTCCTGTCTGTGACTGCGGAGCTCCTTCCCAGAGTGTGGAGCATATCATCAAGGAATGCGCTCTACAGAAGTATGATGGACCATTTCAAGACGTTTCAGTGCAACAACTTCCTTCGTAGAATGACTGCAACAACTGGACATTATTTTTTGAATACTACCAACTTTCTTATAGTTGAATATTTTATATGTATGACATTAGTTACTAGGACATACGAAATAAAAAATCCTTTCCGGAATACAAAGTGTTCTTCACCAATCAACTTATCCAACATTGGATAAAGCAATTTTTTTTTTTTTTTTCGTAAGTAGTATTTCAGTGCATGGTAAATTATACTGACAGTTCTATAGTTTTCACATTTCTTAGGCCTG
>JARYHS010000542.1:0-12015 GCA_031002005.1 Vandiemenella viatica | reverse complement strand
TTTCTGGCAGGATTCCGGTCTTTAAAAATATCCCATAAAACTGTTCTCTCTTCTACTTATTGAAATGGTCAATAAAAAAAGAAAAAAATTGTTACTAGTGGATAATTATTGATTAATAAAATTAATTATGGTGTGTGATCGGATAACTTCCATTTATACATTGAAAATATAATTTTCAGATTTCACAATTTAACATTTATTTAAACGTTTCTTTTGAAAAATTACGAATTAAAATAAATTACAAAATCTTCTTAACTCAAACACATAAAACTTGCAAATAATAAAAAGTCGAACGCCACTCAGCCAAGCGTAGATTTACTATAATAAAACAAATGGTAGAACCACTGAGAATAACCTGCCAAAGCGTGTTCAGTTCGATCGAAATTGAAACATAGCAGTCGAAATATTACACGTCGTGTATTACCGTTTGATGTGCCGATCCCTTCCCTGCTGCTAGCGTAGCGATCAATGTCACCAATGGTCCACAATGGCGCCTCACACTGTAGACCGATCAGGTCGCTGCACTATTAATATGCGACGTTGAAATATAGACATAAACACTTCGAGCCGTCAACGCTTTACGTTGACCCGGCGACACACTGTACGTATCGGCACTACAGACAAGAAACCCCTGGCACTGTGGAGTTATGGCCAACACAATCACTACGGTCACAAGTACTCTACAGTACTTATATCACCTGGGGATAGGGATAAAACGATACCACTGAGGTATCGATACTTTTACTCGATACAGTATCGGTCGTAAAGTATCGATACTTAATCGGTATCGATTAAAAAGCATCGATACTTACTTGTATCGATTGATTTTTCGTAGTGAAATTTGGAATAAATAAAAAAAAAACAGTATGTAATAAGTATTTATAGTCTTTATTGATATGAAAGTATATATTTGTTTGACGAAAGATATTTATTACATTTTCACCTTACTGATCGTTACAGGACTAATACCGACTAGGACAAAATAAAACTAATTTTATGAAAAAATTCGGTATTTGTGTTCCCCAAAAATATTTGTTTTTCTAAGTATTTGCCTGTTAAGTTAAAAGTTTGTTACTTAATCGATATCAGTCAATACTTACAATATGATTATATCAAACAATATCTATTAACGTATCCACAATCAACATCCAAACATATCAAATAATAATTTTGTAGATTAATAAATGTCGTACTTACATTGAAATCTTATCGTTTCCATTAAAAGATGCAATATCGGGGAGGTTTTTTTAAATGCTTATGCAAATTAGAAGTATTGCCACAAAACCGCACAGTTTTAAAGCATTTTTTGCAGCTTGCGATTTGTCATCATTTTTTTTATTATTATTATTATTTTTTTTTTTTTTTTTTGAAATATTGCCACCCATTAGACTTTGGAGGTCCCATTTTCAATCAGCAAATATACCTAATGCAAAACTATACACAAATCAACGACGACAGCCCTAGGTTAGAATTACGAACGCAGAACGAAAACAAAACAATGAGTCAATGACGACCACAATATAAAATGGCGGCTGACGGGACGGCAGAGATTTTTTTTTTTTTCGTCTTGGCATAGACAAACAAGTTTGCCAACAACACAAACTTAGACAAAGAATGTGTAGAAACAATGCAATAATGACTACCAAAAAATATTCTTTACAGTATAGATGAGCGTTTAATGTATCAATTAACATGTTAAATGAAATCATGATATTCGTGATATTGGTATACACACCGATACGAGTACTTTTGACCGATACCTACTTGATACTTATTTTTAAAGTATCGATACAAAAAGTACTTGGTGTCGGAAGGAATGTATCGAGTAAGTACTTGTATTTACTCGTATCGTTTTATCCCTACCTGGGGAAGGCGCCAATGCATCACCGACACCTAGCCCTCAACCTCCCGCCGTTCCAGCCATCGCCGGACTGTCTCGTCGCTTCTCTGCAGGTACCGCCGTAACCAGAAAACAGAGAGAAGGAAAAAATGTTATTGGCTTCAGTTATTTGGAGCCTGATCCTAATTTCAGCATTCAAATTGCCGCCAAGCTCACATCCTCCAATCGTTTCTTATATACGCCAAAACTTGGCTTCTCTCACTCCCTACACACTTTCTAAAGTCACTGACCCTACACTCCGAACACAGCCAACATCCCCACTGTTATGCTTTTAGCGTGGACGACACTGAATGAATGGGGAGGTCCGGTCTATTGTGTGAAACTTCCCTTGACCACTGTCAAAATTATTTATGGTAGGCTTCATATAAATAGGCGAGACGCGCTGGAATCTGCCAATCCAGCAGCCGAAGATTTCAGCTTTCGCGTCGCATTTACTCTTACTTAAACAAAATGTAATGAGTCGAAAATTTTCCTCATTACAGTATGAAATTAGAAGGTCGTTATCTACCATTACTTCACTTCTTTTGTGAATTTTAAACTGTTGCCAATTTTTTTGAAAAGTTATCTAGCAACAGAGTTAAAACGTACAAGCGTTTAAAAATCAGCCGAGTGTATAAAAGCCTACCTGGTCACTGCCTAGACTGCGGCGACAAAACTACCGTCAATTGCAGTAGCAGTGAACGGCTGTACCGCTACCGCCGAAGACAAATTTGCCGCAGAATTTCCCCTCCCAGTGTATAAGGGAACGTCATTAAACCACGTAGCTCCATTTTGACCCCCTGTGAACCCCCTTCCCCTCCCCCCTCCCACCTAGCCCGATGTGGCTTTTGCCTCTACCCTCAACGCTTTCCACATATCACGTAACTGTTCCCCCTATTGGTTCCAGAAGACATTTTGTATTGTTTTCTCTTATCAGACCATCGTAAATTACATACGGAGATAATTAATTGACGGAAATAAATATTCACATGCTGTTGTGTGTTGTGCATCTCATTTTAACTGTCTAGACTGCGGCGGCAAAACTACCGTCAATTGCAGTAGCAGTGGGCGGCTGTACCGCTACCGCCGAAGACAAATTTGCCGCAGAATTTCTCCTCCCAGTGTATAAGGGAACGTCCTTAAACCACGTAGCTCCATTTTGACCTCCTGTGAACCCCCTTCCCTTCCCCCCTCCCACCTCATTTTAACTGTAACAAATAATATAAGTGGAAAGCTACGTGGCCTGACTCGGAACTCCCCCCTAGACACTCCCTAAGCAGCCAATTGATTCCTCGAGCCAAGGCAATGTTGTTACGACGTCGACGGCAAATTTCCAACCGCGGCAAAAAACCGCCCAGTCTAATGAGCCTAGCACCTAATTGTTTCATAGCGGCAGTGATCGAACGACGGTGAAAGTAATTTATCCGCCGCGGCAAAAGGCACGGAGTGTGTAACCAAAGCTATTCAGCTGCTAATAACTTGTTTGTCACTTTGCTAACCTTTGAGCCCCTGCCCGTCAGATACCTGATACACCACATTGTAGTCCTTTGTGTTCTCGTCCTGCGCATCACAATACAAAACTGTTCCCTGGAAAATACCGGCAGATTGGCACAGCGCTCCCCGTAAAGATAATTACCGGCACTTGTTAAACTAATGTAGGCTCAAGCTGAGTAACTGCAACATCGGGATAGAGATTATCAGACATGTCCGACAGGACAGCAGCCGATCTCAAGTGGTTATTTGTCTAGTTGTTGTTACTGTTCGAACTATTGATGTACTCATACTATACTTCATTACGTCATATAAAAATAAGCCAACTTCTGATTGTAAAAAAAACAATAGAATCATTCATCAGAATAATAAATAGTAGTGGTTCAAACACACTAGTCTGTAGTACTCCAGTTATCATTTGAATTAATACAATTTTTGCTACCGCGAATCTTTTCTTCGTACCTCTTAAGAATTCTTCGACTCAGATCTTGATCCACCGTAATAGTTTTAGTATTCCACTGCTCACAATGAAAAGTGCCTCGAAGAAATGCAGTGTCATAGTTCCAATTGCGTTTCTGTTGTCAATTTGATTTGATGTATCTCTTATACGCACCACTGATTAATATTCAAAAGAATTTCGATATACGTGCCACTTCGTCTCATTTACTCGGTTGAAGCCAATCCACAAACTAATGACCTTTTAACTCACTTCATCCTTAATTCTATCCTCCTTTTGGGCCCATGGCTGTTCAGATGTACTTTTAATAAAACTAACTTCATCCACAACCCGAAGATTGGTTGGATCCTTCAAAAGGAGCCATCCTAAGCCATTGTTTTTAATATATATAAATGATCTACCCGATGTTGCATCTAAAAACTCAAAATTTGTCCAATTTTCAGGTGACACAAACACAGGAATTAAAAATACTCCAGATTTATCTGCACAAAATATTTCAAATTATATCTTTGACCTTATTAATAAATAGTTTACAGCTAATGGCTTGTCTTTAAACTTTCATAAAACTCAGTATATGCAATTCAGTACATCTCACAGATTAACACCAGATATAGACACAAAATTTGCAGGCCAGTCCATTCAAGAGATCGAGTGTGTGAAATTTCTAAGCTTGCATATTGAGTATAATTTAAATTGGAAGGTACATGTTTCTGACTTATTAAAGCGATTGGGTGCAACCACATTTGCAATTCGTACAATTTCAGCAATAGGTGATCTCAGTATGAGGAAGCTAGTTTATTTTCACTCCTTAATGTCATATGAATAATATTCTGGGGCAGTTCTACCCATAGAGAGCAAGTGTTCAGAGCCCAAAAGCGAGTAATAAGAATTGGCTTGTTTCCACTAAGAATAAATCGGGCGTATAGTAGTTTTTAATGATTAATCATGCTAAGGAGATAACAAAAACAACCTTATTTAATATAAAACATAAAGATTATAATTATTTATAGAAAATAAAATCGACAAAATCAGCCATAGTGACACGTGACCGCGAACGCCAATGAGAAAGCATTACGTCATAGCGTCCCTTGCGCCACAGAAGTGGTTGACATTTACATGTAATAGAACACCTTGCGTAGTAAATTTTTCGTTTGTAGCAACTTCTGTGTTGCTAATTTAGTTATTGTTAATTATTTGGCGAAAGAGAAGTCTAATTCATTATGGAACAAGGTTTTAGCAAAGCAACCAGTTGTAATTTGCCCAAAATTGACGCCGTAGCCGTTGGAAGATTTTTCGCCTCAAACATAGACTTCTGCTCGTCGGAATTCCGCAATGTAAAAACTTCCACGTAAATATATACAAGTGTCAAATATATATTATAAGCTGAAATCAGTTTCGTAAACAATAATCTATTGCTTAGACGTACGTTTATAAGTTAATTGATATGGTTTTGATGTTACTTTTGCGAAGTATAAGCAACTGTTAGGGAGTTCTATAATTACCGTGACGTCGCAATCTGATAACGAATTCTTGTAGAATTCGACGAAACAAATCGTAAATAAAGAATCATGTTTTTTGATATCTTGCTTCGTTTTCGAGATATAGCACGTTAAAAATGAGTTATAGTTCTTTGTACGGTACTATTATTTCTGTGCCGTGTCTTAACTTTTCAGCTGCATCACGCCTAAGATATGTTTCTTTTTTTATATATATAAACCTTTTCTAGAAAAATATATCCTCAAAAACAGGTGTGGTAAATTTTAAAGGTATGGCACTGCCAGTTTCCAGACTACTCTAACTTGGAGACCATCAGACGTGTTCAGAACGGATTTCGATCCCCCGAGTATATTGTTAAGGTTCTTTGGGTGGTTTTATTTCTGCATTAATTAATTAATAAAGTCCACCAAAAAACAAGGTTATGTTGATGCTCGTTTATTTTCAATCAAAACAAGTCTGTGACATTCACAAGCATAGTTGTTACAATCCAAAGATGCAATACTGACTTGAATCGAAAACTGAATGAAAACTTGCATGAATGTCTCTGTAACACTGAATCCATACTTAATGCAAACTAAACTCTCTGTCCAGGCGATCTGTTTATATAGAGTCTATCGAATTTACGAGAATTCTTCAAAGGCATCCGCCCGATATTTCTCGATCATTAACAATCACTCAAACAATCAAACATATTAAAAACAATCGGAATTGATACAAAATTAATTAATAACATTAAAAAATGATTGGAAATGGTAATTATAGATACTTAAATACAAAATTATTTACTGAAATCCTTTCAAATGGTGGAAAATTGTCCTGTAGACATCGTAACATACATTAATACAATGTAATTACAAACTTTTAATAAATTCTCTTGCATCATTCGGTTCTTAAACATATTAAATGATCTTTAAATAATTTTCTTACCTAAAACAAAGTCTATATACACTTATTTACAAGAAATTACAAAATAAACATATCAAATCACTTTCAAGCAAACTTTGGCTCACTACAAATATTTCACACAGTCCAATACTATTCAAAATACAGGTATTAGGGCTGTTACAACCCCTCCCCAGGATTCACTTAATTTTACACAGATAAAATTGATTGAATCCGTCACGAATCTAAGCAGGTTGAATGTACACATAATGCAGACACGAACAGATTACAATCAATCAACCATAATGACTTTTACAATGAACAAATACAATTCTTCATACAACATCTGCACATAGTCCATGACAATAATTGTCTTTTCTCAGATCCAATCATTTTATCATTTACTGTTTTTACACAACAAACGTTCAATACCATCACCTTAAGTTACAATTTTTTCACTCCAAATTACACACTTGATGTCTGCTTGTTTATGACAACAGTCTGTTTACATTTTAACATCTGCATCTGAACTTAAATACTCACACAAACTATTTACATGCATCAATTCAAAAACTTATTTACAAAATTAGGTATTTACATGTAGGGACCCCTCCCCAAACCATGCATTTCAATTAATTCTCATAAGTGGGTTCCAGGATTTCCCTGGAAACCCAGAACCATGTAAGTTACTTTTTCCTAACCTTCCAGTTTTCTTCAACTTTTATATACACATTTAATATTACATTTCTATTTTCACAAAGATTTATTATATACAGAAACACAAACTTCCAATCATCTCAGACAACAGACTTTGGTACAACCACGCAACAGCTGAGACATAAAATGGTTCTGTTTTAGTAAATTGATTGTCACTTAAAAGCAATGCTGTTGACTCAACTGGTAATACAAATTTATTATTCTCACTACTACAGTTTTGTCCATCATTACTCCCAACCCCACTCTTCATCATCTGATTACTACTTAAACTTACCAACTTATCTGAATCAGTACCTAAAACTGTTTTAACATCTGGCTTACTGACTTCATCCACCAAATAATTATTTTTCTCAGCAACTACTACTTCACTATCAGCTTCCACATCAAAGAGGGTACAAAACATAGTGTCATCTAAGTCACATTCTGTACATTTTTCCAAATTAGAAACTGGGTTCAAATAAATCCTTACTCCCACCCATTTCTTCAATGTCATCATCCACACCAAATAAAGAGCTAAATAACGTATCAGCTAGGTCAAAATTAGGACATTTTTCCAACTTAGGGATTGGTACATAAGGCTTTCACTCTCTCTTTTCAGAAGACAAATACTTTGACTTACAATTCTCCTCCTCATCTGGGTCTCATATCCACACCACTGTATCACCTTCATCTTCAAGATATCTGAGAAACTCCTCGATTTCAGCACTTCTACAAACTTCATTACCACCTATCCTAGTACACATAGTCCCAACTATGCCATTCTGGACCTTATAAGTTTCCGATAGCCACACTGTAGTATGCACTATAAATTCTGCACCCTTTTTTGTAATTAGGCAGTGACCATTTCGAAAATCTTCTACATGAAAATTATTACTTTCGCACACTGATTCTAGTGATAAGGTACTATGGTGGTCCCCTTCCCGCTTTATCTTATTACAACCTTTACATCATCAACATCATTAATTACATCTATCATAACCTTATCCTGAAATTCACTTGCTGCTACCCCTACCTCTTCCAATAAATCTTCTCGGGGATTATTCATAAAGATGGTATTAAAGCTATAGCAGTTGGTACCTGGACCCACAATCTTACCCATTTCTTCTATATCCTCATCTACATCAAATAAAGTGCCAAGCATCGTGTCATCTAAGTCAAATTCAGAGCATTTTTCCAACTTAGGAATCTGTACACAACTTCTTTCATTCTTCCTTGGTTCAGTGGAAAAACATCCTACCTCCCGACTCTCCTCCGCATATAAATCTTCTACTGACACTATAGTATCATCCTCATCTTCAAGATATTTAAGAAATTCGTTAATCTCAGCTTTTTTAAAAACCTTCTTCCCACCAATACAACCAGACATAGTCCCAATAATGCCATGTTGTGGCCCCCCAGTTTCTGCTAGCCAAACTGTCTTGTGAACTATGAATTCAGCATTGTTTTTAGTAATCAAACAATGACCATCCCGCAAATCTTCAACATAAAATTCATTATTCTCATCTACTGAAATGATTGAGAAGCCACAATCGTCATGATTAGGAACAATTTCTATCTCTTGAATCACCCCCTTCCTGCTCTCAGAGTATACTGCTTCCTCAGTAACATTTATATTTGACTTACTGTAATTTCAGAAAATTCTGTATTCAGATAACTACATACTCGTAATACCAAGGATTCTAACTTTGTTTGCAAATTTTGACTCTCAGCCATTTTTAGTAATTAGCAAAATAAACATAAAAAACAAAATTAAGGAAAATTAAAATCTTTCCAATCTGCCACACATTACATGCAAAATAAATCACTTGAATATTCAATGCCGTACTTACAGTTATTCCTCACTTTTGTATCACATTAAATTTCACTTAGAAGCACTTAATTGAATCATTAAGCACCACACTGACTTCAAACACTTAACCACACTTTTCACAATTCACTGTAGGAAGACGATTTTGAGACCGAAGGAAATCCACTCGTCGTCGGAAGATTACAGCCGATTGCCGATGAAAAATTCTCCGCCTTAGGCCGAAGAAGGTCTGCTTGGCGTCAAATCCGTGTCGTAGCCGGTCGAAATTTCCTCTCAGGTTGTTCGCTTATCGCCGATAATCCGTCGCAATTTTCTGCAGATTCTTTTTAGAAGATAAACATCCCACAGATGTTTAAGAACTTCTCGTCATGTCAACGGTCGACATGTTAAGGTTCTTTGGTTGGTTTATTTACTGCTTTAATTAATTAATAAAGTCCACCAAAAAGCAATGTATGTTGATGCTCGTTTATTTTCAATCAAAACAAGTCTGCGACATTCACAAGCATAGTTGTTACAATCCAAAGATGCAATACTGACTTACTGAATACTTGAATCGAAAACTGAATGAAAACTTGCATGAATGTCTCTGTAACACTGAATTAATACTTAAGGCAAACTAAACTCTCTGTCCAGGCGATCTGTTTATATAGAGTCTATCGAAATTACGAGAATTCTTCAAAGGCATCCGCCCGATATTTCTCGATCATTAACAATCACTCAAACAATCAAACATATTAAAAACAATCGGAATTGATACAAAATTAATTAATAACATTACAAAATGATTAGAAATGGTAATTATAGATACTTAAATACAAAATTATTTACAGAAATCCTTTCAAATGGTGGAAAATTGTCCTGTAGACATCGTAACTTACATTAATACATGTAATTACAAACTTTTAATAAATTCTCTTGCATCATTCGGTTCTTAAACATATTAAATGGTCTTTAAATAATTTTCTTACCTAAAACAAAGTCTATATACACTTATTTACAAGAATTTACAAAATAAAAATATCAAATCACTTTCAAGCAAACTTTGGCTCACTACAAATATTTCACACAGTCCAATACTATTCAAAATACAGGTATTAGGGCTGTTACAGTACCATATATATACGAAAGCAAGATAATACCTTTTTCGGACCTAGAACTCTATTGAAGGGCCTACCTCAAGGATCAATCCTCAGTCCGCTATTATATGCCATATATACAGCTAATCTTGAAAAAATCTTTAGCACGTATATAAAAGTATTACAGTACGCTGATGATATTTGCATATATACCATGTCTTCCTCTTTGTATTTAACCTGTCAATGGCTATCGGACGCTGCAATAACTTTATCTGTATGGACATCTGAGTGTGGACTTACACTCTCAGCACCTAAATCAACTGTCGTGGTGTTCACAAGGAAGCTCTGTACATTCAGTGAACGTACCATACGCCTGGGACCATATACCTTCCCAATAGAATCGTCGGCTAAATTACTGGGCCTATATCTGGACAGCAAACTAACATGGAGCCATCATATAAACTACATATTAGAGAAGGTGGGTAAAATGCTAAACATACTCCGATCCATCACAGGAACATGGTGGGGAGCAGATCCTTCTACTCTACAGATCCTGTACCGATCCTTAATCCATCCAGTAATAGGTTATGGAAGCACCCTATTCGGAAACGCACCAAAATACGTTCTCGAAAAACTGGACAGGGCGCAACATAGGGCCGTGAGATTATGCCTAGGAGCAATGAGCTCTAGTCCAACCAATGCTCTTCTGATAGAAGCAACAGAAATGCACCTTTCTATACGCCGGGAACTTCTTACAAACAAATACCTCATCCACATCTTTGCTATTAAGGAACATCCTTTACTAAAGAAGCTGTCATTAGAGAACAGAAGACTCAGAGAATGGATCACCGCCAGTGAGAAGAGTGCCCCTACTATCAAAAGGATACAAGGAATATGAAAAAATTAAACCACTCATATTAAAAAGCCACACTATTCCATGCTTCCTGTATCCATACGAACTTCAAATTTTGAAACTACATATATATTATCTACCAGAATATGTCATCCGGAGTAACAACATCAACACAGCAATCTCTCACTTTTTGAACAAAACTTGGCCAAACTACATTCATATTTACAGCGATGGCTCTAAAACTACGGAAGGAGTAGGATACTCTTATTATTGCCCACATACTAATGAGTTCGGACAAACAGTACTACCTGCATAGACGTCCATTTACACAGTGGAAACTACAGCCATGTGCATAGCCATCAAGTACGGGCTAGAAAAGCACTTTCAAAGAATCTTAATACTTACTGACGCTAAGAGTGCTCTCCAGAAATTACAGAACCCAGTATGGAGTAACAAAACGCACTAATACCTTTATGAAATAATAAGATTAATTTCAGAAGCTTCTTCAGATGGCATACAAGTACACTTTCTCTTGATCAAAGGTAACATAGGAATAGTACACAATGAAATCGTCGACCAATTAGCGAAACAGAGCATCAACGAAGGGCACTTTGCAGGCATCCAGCTACCTTGGAGGGATTTCATCCCAATAGTCTCTAGGAAGGCACACCTCAATTGGAATGAAGACTGGTCCCGGACGCAGCTACTCAGAGGAAGACACTATGCAGCAGTACAGCCTACAATACCGAAGACACCCTGGTTCGCAGAGCACAAAGACACGCAACAACCATTATTAGAATGAGATTAGGACACGGTTGTTACCCACAGCACCTATACCGCCTCAATATAATAGAAACACCTTTATGCACTTTCGACCAAGAGATCGCCGACCTTAATCACATCATGCTGTGCTGTACGCGGTCCCGTTCGCAGCGAAGACGTTTCTACAGGCGCCAAAACAGCTTAACGCCAAAGTTCCAACGAGCGTCACCACCATTCTACAGTCAAGAAATGTGCAGATCTACAGGGCCATCGTTCGTTTCCTTTGAGACACGGAAATCAAGATTTGAAGCCTCCAATATGTTGTAAAAAGACAACAATAAATACATGTTAATGTAGAATGCTGGCTAAATGGTTCCAGACCAAAGGCCAAATAAATAAATTAAAATAAATTTTTAAAAAATTACAATATCTCTGGCAATTGTAGTTAGCGTTTGTTCACAATAAAATGGCGCTACAGTTTTTAAATCCCTGAAACAAATTAGAAGTAAAGAATATTTTTACAGGTATGGAATATATTTTAATTTTGAGTGCCAGTGCCAGCTGAAGTAGCATAATAATAAAACTTTTAGCTCG
>JARYHS010000541.1:0-23587 GCA_031002005.1 Vandiemenella viatica | reverse complement strand
CTTTCAAATCCTCAGTAATTTCTCATCCATCCTTACATGTAATTCATCCATCCCTTTCCATCAGTTTTCTATCATAGCTATAGAAATTTCTAGATACATCACTCAGTGTCCTCTTGAAATGACTTGGTTCATTACAAATTAATACTAGCCCAAATTAACAGAGACGTTAAGACCTGTCTCTGTATGAGATGCAAGATTCCTTTCTAAATCAGCATTTCTCAATCTTTTTCAAACTGACGACCAGTAAATTGTCAAAAATAATGCTGTGGACCACTAACTTATATGAGCCTAATTTTATATTTTTATTATCTGGGACATATTGTACTGTTCCATTATAACATTATAATTCTAAAAGCATTTTCTGATTTTCTAAAGAACCACTGTTATAAAACTGGATGTGAACTATTAAAAGTTAATTACATATTCACGAGATTTTTAATATTTAGTAACCAAACGAATAATAATATTACTATAGGCTGCATGCTAACTATACCACCAATATACGTGTACAAAATAAAATAAAAGACTCTACACCTTACACTTTTTTTTTTCGCCCTTATGTACCATGGACCCCTCACCTACTTCAATACTTTCAGAAAATGATCATTTGCTTAATCCTTAGGGGAATGGCACTCTTTTTGATGCTAACTGGAAATCAATAGACTATTTTAAGAATATTGCCCAACCTTTGGGTTGTGGACTAAGTTAGTTTTAGTTTAGTACTCCTTAAATAAGTTTTTATCCTCTGTAATGCTGAAAATGACTTTTCGGTCCTTGCATGTCGATACTGAAATCAGTAGCGGCTGAAGTGATTTTCACAGGTAGTGACAAGACTGAAATTTTTCGACGGGTTACTGGCCTTCATTGTTGAAGTGAAATGTGCCTTCAAGAACAGCTCACAGTTCACTAAGAATCACACAATTTAAAAATTTGTTACGTCTGAATGTCTCATTACTTGCGTTAAATAAATGATTTCGAAATTCAAGTAATAATTGGTAAATGCTTTTAAATTGACTGAATAGCTAAAAACCGACTAATTGAACTACAGGCAGTGCTGGATTCCCCAATAGGCACGACTGGGCACTACACTGGAGACCCCGATTTTTATGGGCCCGCTGAGAGTAATCATGTTTTGATTAAAAAATATATATATCATCATCCAAAATAAAACAATGAAAGTAATATAAAAACATGGAAATTAATTTATAATAATGTAAATAAAAGTATTTTTCAGAATATCATAAATTGTAAAATTCGTTTGTTGAATCTAATAAAAAATATAATCTAATCAACAAGTCATCTACGAAACCTTTTCTTTGTGCTTATACAATATATATATACATATATTTTCAAAAACAGATATATACAAATTTTGTGTGCCTAGGGCTCCATAATCTTATATATATATAAAAATAGACGTGTTTTTTCCTATATTTCAGCTTTTCAGCCACCACTACCTAGCACAGATCACTGATGTTTGTGGGTGGAAGTAGCATGCAGTTTCCCTGTCGTGCACAACGTTGGCCGAATGCCGATAGCTGTGGGGATGTGGGAGATATAATGATTAAAGTTGGTCAGTGCAGGGCGTTTTCATATTTCGACCAAAAATTCGTATCTCCGTATACTTCTCTTTCCTGCCACAACTACATAACATAGACCTTTGGTGTTTGTGTGTGGTAGTAGAATCGTCTTCCTGTCGTGCACTATGGTTGTTAGATGTCGGTAGCTATGGGGGTGTGGGAGATATGGGGGTTGAAAGTGGTCGACCTGTGGCAATTTCATACTTCTGCCAAAGACAAAAGTGTCATGGTGTATCACTTTTCAGCGAAAACTATAGATCACAGATAACTGGCGTTTGTGTGTAGTAGTAGCACAGAGTCACCTTTCGATCACAACAGCGGCCGATTTTCAGAAACTGTGGTACTGTGGTAGATATGGTGGTTGTAAGTGGCCGACCAAGGATATTTTCGTATTTCGACTGTCTCCGCATATGTCACTTTTCTGCCACAACTACATAGCATAGAGCATTGGTGTTTGTGTTTGGTAGTAGAATCGTATCTCATGTAGTGCACTATGGTTGTTAGATGTCGGTAGCTATGGGGGTGTGGGAGAAATGGGGGTTGAAAGTGGTCGACCTGTGGCAATTTCATACTTCTGCCAAAGACAAAAGTGTCATGGTGTATCACTTTTCAGCGAAAACTATAGATCACAGATAACTGGCGTTTGTGTGTAGTAGTAGCACAGAGTCACCTTTCGATCACAACAGCGGCCGATTTTCAGAAACTGTGGTACTGTGGTAGATATGGTGGTTGTAAGTGGCCGACCAAGGATATTTTCGTATTTCGACTGTCTCCGCATATGTCACTTTTCTGCCACAACTACATAGCATAGAGCATTGGTGTTTGTGTTTGGTAGTAGAATCGTATCTCATGTAGTGCACTATGGTTGTTAGATGTCGGTAGCTATGGGGGTGTGGGAGATAATGGGGGTTGAAAGTGGTCGACCTGTGGCAATTTCATACTTCTGCCAAAGACAAAAGTGTCATGGTGTATCACTTTTCAGCGAAAACTATAGATCACAGATAACTGGCGTTTGTGTGTAGTAGTAGCACAGAGTCACCTTTCGATCACAACAGCGGCCGATTTTCAGAAACTGTGGTACTGTGGTAGATATGGTGGTTGTAAGTGGCCGACCAAGGATATTTTCGTATTTCGACTGTCTCCGCATATGTCACTTTTCTGCCACAACTACATAGCATAGAGCATTGGTGTTTGTGTTTGGTAGTAGAATCGTATCTCATGTAGTGCACTATGGTTGTTAGATGTCGGTAGCTATGGGGGTGTGGGAGAAATGGGGGTTGAAAGTGGTCGATCCTGTGGCAATTTCATACTTCTGCCAAAGACAAAAGTGTCATGGTGTATCACTTTTCAGCGAAAACTATAGATCACAGATAACTGGCGTTTGTGTGTAGTAGTAGCACAGAGTCACCTTTCGATCACAACAGCGGCCGATTTTCAGAAACTGTGGTACTGTGGTAGATATGGTGGTTGTAAGTGGCCGACCAAGGATATTTTCGTATTTCGACTGTCTCCGCATATGTCACTTTTCTGCCACAACTACATAGCATAGAGCATTGGTGTTTGTGTTTGGTAGTAGAATCGTATCTCATGTAGTGCACTATGGTTGTTAGATGTCGGTAGCTATGGGGGTGTGGGAGAAATGGGGGTTGAAAGTGGTCGACCTGTGGCAATTTCATACTTCTGCCAAAGACAAAAGTGTCATGGTGTATCACTTTTCAGCGAAAACTATAGATCACAGATAACTGGCGTTTGTGTGTAGTAGTAGCACAGAGTCACCTTTCGATCACAACAGCGGCCGATTTTCAGAAACTGTGGTACTGTGGTAGATATGGTGGTTGTAAGTGGCCGACCAAGGATATTTTCGTATTTCGACTGTCTCCGCATATGTCACTTTTCTGCCACAACTACATAGCATAGAGCATTGGTGTTTGTGTTTGGTAGTAGAATCGTATCTCATGTAGTGCACTATGGTTGTTAGATGTCGGTAGCTATGGGGGTGTGGGAGATATGGGGGTTGAAAGTGGTCGACCTGTGGCAATTTCATACTTCTGCCAAAGACAAAAGTGTCATGGTGTATCACTTTTCAGCGAAAACTATAGATCACAGATAACTGGCGTTTGTGTGTAGTAGTAGCACAGAGTCACCTTTCGATCACAACAGCGGCCGATTTTCAGAAACTGTGGTACTGTGGTAGATATGGTGGTTGTAAGTGGCCGACCAAGGATATTTTCGTATTTCGACTGTCTCCGCATATGTCACTTTTCTGCCACAACTACATAGCATAGAGCATTGGTGTTTGTGTTTGGTAGTAGAATCGTATCTCATGTAGTGCACTATGGTTGTTAGATGTCGGTAGCTATGGGGGTGTGGGAGATATGGGGGTTGAAAGTGGTCGACCTGTGGCAATTTCATACTTCTGCCAAAGACAAAAGTGTCATGGTGTATCACTTTTCAGCGAAAACTATAGATCACAGATAACTGGCGTTTGTGTGTAGTAGTAGCACAGAGTCACCTTTCGATCACAACAGCGGCCGATTTTCAGAAACTGTGGTACTGTGGTAGATATGGTGGTTGTAAGTGGCCGACCAAGGATATTTTCGTATTTCGACTGTCTCCGCATATGTCACTTTTCTGCCACAACTACATAGCATAGAGCATTGGTGTTTGTGTTTGGTAGTAGAATCGTATCTCATGTAGTGCACTATGGTTGTTAGATGTCGGTAGCTATGGGGGTGTGGGAGATATGGGGGTTGAAAGTGGTCGACCTGTGGCAATTTCATACTTCTGCCAAAGACAAAAGTGTCATGGTGTATCACTTTTCAGCGAAAACTATAGATCACAGATAACTGGCGTTTGTGTGTAGTAGTAGCACAGAGTCACCTTTCGATCACAACAGCGGCCGATTTTCAGAAACTGTGGTACTGTGGTAGATATGGTGGTTGTAAGTGGCCGACCAAGGATATTTTCGTATTTCGACTGTCTCCGCATATGTCACTTTTCTGCCACAACTACATAGCATAGAGCATTGGTGTTTGTGTTTGGTAGTAGAATCGTATCTCATGTAGTGCACTATGGTTGTTAGATGTCGGTAGCTATGGGGGTGTGGGAGAAATGGGGGTTGAAAGTGGTCGACCTGTGGCAATTTCATACTTCTGCCAAAGACAAAAGTGTCATGGTGTATCACTTTTCAGCGAAAACTATAGATCACAGATAACTGGCGTTTGTGTGTAGTAGTAGCACAGAGTCACCTTTCGATCACAACAGCGGCCGATTTTCAGAAACTGTGGTACTGTGGTAGATATGGTGGTTGTAAGTGGCCGACCAAGGATATTTTCGTATTTCGACTGTCTCCGCATATGTCACTTTTCTGCCACAACTACATAGCATAGAGCATTGGTGTTTGTGTTTGGTAGTAGAATCGTATCTCATGTAGTGCACTATGGTTGTTAGATGTCGGTAGCTATGGGGGTGTGGGAGAAATGGGGGTTGAAAGTGGTCGACCTGTGGCAATTTCATACTTCTGCCAAAGACAAAAGTGTCATGGTGTATCACTTTTCAGCGAAAACTATAGATCACAGATAACTGGCGTTTGTGTGTAGTAGTAGCACAGAGTCACCTTTCGATCACAACAGCGGCCGATTTTCAGAAACTGTGGTACTGTGGTAGATATGGTGGTTGTAAGTGGCCGACCAAGGATATTTTCGTATTTCGACTGTCTCCGCATATGTCACTTTTCTGCCACAACTACATAGCATAGAGCATTGGTGTTTGTGTTTGGTAGTAGAATCGTATCTCATGTAGTGCACTATGGTTGTTAGATGTCGGTAGCTATGGGGGTGTGGGAGATAATGGGGGTTGAAAGTGGTCGATCCTGTGGCAATTTCATACTTCTGCCAAAGACAAAAGTGTCATGGTGTATCACTTTTCAGCGAAAACTATAGATCACAGATAACTGGCGTTTGTGTGTAGTAGTAGCACAGAGTCACCTTTCGATCACAACAGCGGCCGATTTTCAGAAACTGTGGTACTGTGGTAGATATGGTGGTTGTAAGTGGCCGACCAAGGATATTTTCGTATTTCGACTGTCTCCGCATATGTCACTTTTCTGCCACAACTACATAGCATAGAGCATTGGTGTTTGTGTTTGGTAGTAGAATCGTATCTCATGTAGTGCACTATGGTTGTTAGATGTCGGTAGCTATGGGGGTGTGGGAGAAATGGGGGTTGAAAGTGGTCGATCCTGTGGCAATTTCATACTTCTGCCAAAGACAAAAGTGTCATGGTGTATCACTTTTCAGCGAAAACTATAGATCACAGATAACTGGCGTTTGTGTGTAGTAGTAGCACAGAGTCACCTTTCGATCACAACAGCGGCCGATTTTCAGAAACTGTGGTACTGTGGTAGATATGGTGGTTGTAAGTGGCCGACCAAGGATATTTTCGTATTTCGACTGTCTCCGCATATGTCACTTTTCTGCCACAACTACATAGCATAGAGCATTGGTGTTTGTGTTTGGTAGTAGAATCGTATCTCATGTAGTGCACTATGGTTGTTAGATGTCGGTAGCTATGGGGGTGTGGGAGAAATGGGGGTTGAAAGTGGTCGACCTGTGGCAATTTCATACTTCTGCCAAAGACAAAAGTGTCATGGTGTATCACTTTTCAGCGAAAACTATCGATCACAGATCTCTGGCGTTTGTGTGTGGTAGTATCACAGAGTCACCTTTCGATCACAACAGCGCCCGAATTTCATGAAACTGTGGTTGTGTGGGATATATGGTGGTTGTAAGTGGCCGACCAAGGATATTTTCGTATTTCGACGAAAGGCATGTGTCTCCGCAGATTTCTGTTTTCTGCCACGACTACATAGCATAGAGCATTGGTGTTTATGTGTGGTGGTAGAATCGTGTCTGTTGTCGTGCACTATGGTTGTTAGATGTCTGTAGCTATGGGGGTGTGGAAGATATGGGGGATGAAAATGGTCGACCTGCGGCAATTTCATATTTCTGCCAAAGACGCATGTGTCACGGTGTATCACTTTTGAGTGAAAACTATCAATCGCAGATTACCGGCGTTTTTGTGTGGTAGTAACACAGAGTCACCCATCGATCACAACGTTGGCCGAAATTCGGTAACTGTGGGAGTGTGTGAGATATGGTGTTTGAAATTGGTCGATCATGAATATTTTCGTATTTCATCCAAAGACTTGTGTGTATCCGTAAATTTTACTTTGCTGCCGGAACTACATAGCGCAGAAGACTGGTATTTGTGTGTGGTAATAGTATCCGAGTCTCCCATCGTGCACTATGGTGGTTAGATGTCTACAGCTGTCAATATGAATACATTACAATCACGAACGAAGTTGTGGATACCAGCTACTATATTATAATTGTGGAAGTAAGTTTCTGTCTTTTTGTTACGTTTTGACGACTAAATGGCTATATCAATATTGATGGAATTTAACAATGAAATAGTGTAGGAAGGACACAGGACATTTTTTCGATATGAATAACAGTTTTAGTCACGAAATTTTAAGAACTTATCGAATGATGAAAGACAGACAGATTCGTGTGTTAGTCTGTAATGTTACGTTGGTTGCTCAGTAGCGCAGTCTGTTAGTGTTTGATTTGTTAATAAATTTCGATAAGAAACAAAACTTATTATTTAGTATAGAAGTCAATTTGCTCTGCACTGTACTATTCATTTGTGTCTGTATAAAAGTTTCTGGCACCAATTTGTCTTCCTTTTTGACATGCCTTACGGACGTAAACCTGGCCTAAGGTGCAGGTCTAGAAGACAATGTGCTGCTATTAGATTATAAGATTCAGATGCTCAGGTTGAAGAAAGAAGAAAAAAACCAAGCTGAAATATAGCTGCCATCAGTTAACCCCCCCCCCCTCCCCCCCACACACACACACATCCCCGCACCTTCGCTTACTTTTCTGTTTTTAAATATGTTGTAAATTGATTCTCTTCATGAGACAGATTAGACGATAGGATGATATAATGATGGCTTTCCATCATATTATGTCGACTCGGTGTTGTTTGGGACAAATCTTACGTTACTAACAGTTTTCTATATCCAATTCTGGCAATGAAACTCCAAGTCCACGCGTACGAAGTCGCGGGTAACAGCTAGTTTCAAATAAATAACTATATTTTATTTTAAATTATATGACAAAATGACGCCAATGCAACTGTATTTGTAGCTTTATTGCCGTACGCGATTCGCCTCTCGTCGAGGCATCACTTACCAACAGACATTAACACAGACATGCAAATACTCACAATCAACAATCACAGACACAATACCCTCACTCTACAAGAAAACTACCAAATGCGAAAAGCAATAAAAAAATGGCAAGCAGGTTCTGACTGATCATATAAACTTAACAAACCAAACACTGTTCAGACATGTGCTAACTGTGGTTCTCACCACGCCGCTAGCTATGGGGGATGTCCTGTGAAAAGAAAGCTCCAAGCGGCCAGGGTAAGATGCCAACACAAACCAAGCCACACCCAACCAGCCGAAGGACCGGGCGGCCCACAGAAAAGGACATCAACAGCAGCAAAAACCATCCGCCGACCGACATAACTGACCAGCGTGTGCATCACTGCTGCATCCATGAGCCAAAACGTGAAAACCAGTTGGGGAAAATCGTCCAGCTGCTAACGCAGTCTATTGCGGTAATGATTCCCAACTGATAACACGAACCCAAAAGTTGAAAAAAATGTGTCCCCAAAACAACACCCAACTGACACCTAGAAGTTATACATCAGAGATAGTGGTACTTCAACGAAAAAAAAAGACAAAAAAACTGTTCGAACTGGTAAACATACAATAACGTTACAGTAAAGAAATAAACCTAACAGATACATGCACTCACACACTTAGATAAAATTGAAAACAAACTAACAAAACATCAATCTCCCACGCAATTTCAAAACGGGCGCCGTCAGCGCACCACCACCTTTGACATTAAGAAAACAAGATGGCCACCGAAAACAAGTGAATTGTAGTAGACGCAATGTTTACAACCTGTACAAAGCAGCAAGGACAAATAGCTGTAATGGAAACATGATTTGGAGAAATAGCAGAGATGGGTGGTTACGACGCTGAAAACCACTAATGTAAATAGTAAGTGTAAATAATCAGAAAATGTATCAATTTAGAATTATGTCAAACATCATATAATAAGTTTGTAACCCCAATGTAAATTTTAAAATAGATTCGTCGCTGATGATGCTCCGACGAGAGGCGAAACTTGTACGGCAATAAAGCTACAAATACAGTTGCATTGGCGTCATTTTATCATTTAATATACTGAGCAACTGCGGAAAAATGGCCTATAACAACACTGCATATTTGATTTTATGTGCAGTTACATTGTTAAAAGGAAGCCAAGAAGCCTGACTCCGATGCCATCAAAATGGCCACTCCCTGTCGAGGAAGTAACTGCACGACGCTTCTCTAAGTTTACATTTGAAATTAAATACGAACGACGGCTCTTTGCATAAATTCATGTGATATTTACGATCTACTCTCTGTATCAGTTCCTAGAACCAGGTCACAGCATAATCAAATTTTTTTTGACAGAACATAAGAAGCAGGAAAGTTTATTAGAAACCCAGAGAAAGTTTACACGAAAGGAGCGACATCACGGGATATATCAGACAACTAAATAAACGTTATTCGTTTCTGAAATTAAGTTTTCATAACAATAAAAATTTCAGACATTTTTGATGACCTGTGGGGAAATAATTTCAAGTAATACAAAAAAAAATGTGGGTGGAGATAAAGAATAGTAAAATGCCAGACTATGATGCGATGTTCATTTTGCGTGTATTCTATTTATTTCCCATTATTTATTGTGGGAAACCTAGCGAAAAAACGAAAGACAGAGCGGGATTCTACTAGGTAGAAATTTGTTGTTTTTTTTCACTAATGATTCAGTTCTTTTGACTAGGCATTTGAATAGTTCTTCGTCTTGTCTAAGCCTCTGATTGTGAGTACCGAAGAACGTATCTCGATGTTCTTAGAGTTATTCATAGTCCTGTCCATAAACTGATAATTACGCTTATGAGGGACCATTCAAGTGGAATTGGAAGCTTAATATAGTAACCACAAATAATTGACGATAACACATTATCAGTGTTCTGGTAGTCCCTTTGGAATGGCCCCAATGTTCTTGCCTGATCCTAACTTTATGTATTGTTTGCTAATCGATTCAGGCGTTAAAATTATTGCAAAAAAACTCCCTTATCGCTAATGACGTAACTTCGTCGTTAATGAAAAAACTTTTTCGTTTATTTTGTTTTGCTTCTCCTTGCTCGTTATACGTTCTCCGCTTTCAATTTGGAGCACATTTTTACCTTCGTTATATCACAAGGCAACTTCTATTGGGACTTTCTTTGGTTGCTAATATGATTTCTCGAACTGTGAATCTAATATTCACTTTGTACTCTAAACGTTGCTGTGCAGGACATTTAAGAAATATATAAAATATTTTGTTACAAAATTCTTTCAGAATAAATACATTCCTTTCGTCGAAGGTAATAAGGTGGTAAATATTGGAAAATCTAAATTTTTCTCTCAACCAGAAAATTATTCTTTATCTTACTGCATTGTTAAACATTATTACAACCTTTAACTCCTTCGGTTTCCACCTTAAATTAATTTTGTCTTACGCTTTCCAGCTTATCTTCTTGTGATTATTAATTCCCATAGTTTAATTTGTTCAACATAATTCGCTCATTTGCTGCAACAGTGCCATAACTAAAAAACGTTAATTTTACAGGACGGCCAATTCGAATGTATCATGTGTAATTACTTTATGCGTTCACTAGAAAATAATTTATTTGCATGTTTTATTGAAATAATACAGTTTAAAAGAATTGAATATGTATAATATCAGTTGTAGTACACACAAAAATGGCCCATCCAAAGACTATAACTCAAAACAGCTTGTTCTTTTAGCTATTTGTTACAGAAAATGAGCTATTAACTTCTGGTCATAAGTTCAGCATAAGCCTAAAATTTTCTAATATTTACAATCAGTAGACGCTTTCAAAAGTAATATATAAAGCTTTATTTTCCGTACATTAGTATTAGACATTAATAAAAACTTGCGGTAACACGTACTTTTGACCGAGTGTGGTGGTGTAATGGTTAGCGTTCTGGCCTCGCATTCGGGAGGACGGCAGTTCGAATCCGCGTCCGGCCATCCAGATTTTGGTTTTCCATGGTTTCCCAAATCACTCCATGCAAATGCCGGGATGCTTCCTTAAAAAGCCATGGCCGAATTCCTTCCCATTCCTTGCCCCCATCCTTTCCTGTCTCTAAAGAACTAGCTGTTGAGAGACGTAAAGCATTTAAAAAAAAAAAATAATAAAACCTACTTTTCTCTATATCTTGTTTTATCAAAAGTATGTTTAAAAAAATTCCACTTATTCGAGAGTAAAATTTGCGTTTCATATTTTCTTTCTGAATGATTTTTTTACCTATAAAATAGACAAAGCTTTTATTTGGTTATTTATCTCAAAGTTTTTTGACATAATATTAATTTGATAGTAACCTTGAGTGATAGTTCGGAACACATGGCGTTGTTCACAAAGCACGATTTTTACCAACAAAATTTTGAAACGTTTGGATTAGTCTTACATAGTAATCTTCTTCAAATTAAAAAAAAAAAAAAAAAAAAAAAAAAAAAAAAAAAAAAAAAAAAAATTTAATGCTAAAGGCATTAGGTTATGGTTTGGAGTAATGATAGTCTGAAACAAAACTTGTTTCTGGTAGCTGTCGCCTCTTGCCTGATGCTCTTTATACGGTAGAATGCAAAGTGAGGGTTTTGGTGTCTGGATTACACATTTATTTAATATTTCTGTCTTATTAAGTTCTAAACCCGTTAATTCAGAAGGGCGAATTCGGTGTTCTGACACTTCATTTCTCTCCCGTTGGTAAGCTAAATAGAATTTTTTACTAAATAACGTTCATAACCTTGATTTTGAAATATCTTACCATACTATAATAGCGAAATTTGTAAATAGAGAAATATCACGTGCTTTTAAACTTCTTATTTTGCTATATCATGCAGGAAGTTGAACTATGTACTTGCGGAATTTGGTACCCCAGCGAATTGTGAACCTAATTGTGGTAATGAAACAGGATTTGTTCTGTAAATTTATAACCGACTGTGTTTACGAATAGGACAATCGAAACGGTCTGGGTAATGAAATTTAGGGTATCGCTATTAAATACATCGGTTCATCACAATTGGGCTTTTATTTTATTTTTTTTAAAATAAAAGTGCGTACGTCTCGAAATTGTCGGAAAGCGCAGCACCAGTGACGAGTTTATTTTTGACCGCTGACTGAGTTCTGCTAATTGAATCGCAGCTGTGAGGGTTGGGGAAGGAACAGACGAATGTTTTAATAAAGCGCGCGGGCGACGGCAGCGCCGCGGTGGCGGGGCGATAAATTACTCGGCGATAGCCGTCCGCGGCGGCCGCGCAGGCGGCACATGACGCAATTAGTCGAGATTAATGCCCGCACGACGTCACCGCGCGGCAGGTACGAGTCACGTGGACAACGCAGCGCGTCACGCGTCACGCATAATGCGCGCAGAGGTTCATCAGAGTCAGTCAAGGCAGGCGGCTGCTCACCTCGCGCAGAGCGACTAGAGGAGACGACGGAAAAGTAGTAATAATAGAGAGCAGGAACGCAGAACTCAGTAACGACGACAAGCTAGTAGGGAACTCGGCTCCATCACGGGAAGCAACATACAGGGTGATTCAAAATAACGTGAACAAAATGCCATGGTAGATCAGTCATACAATAACAATCAAACATCGCATAGGAACAGAGGGTCGCAACTGCGATCCGGAGCCACTACAGGGCGTCTAAAATAATACCGACACAAAGAGAAGAAACAAAACCATTACAGATCATTTTATTGATAATTACTCACTCACATGCGACTAATGCAAGCCAAATATTGAGCCTACAGCAGATGCTCAAAATTTTTGCCAGATGCATCGAGACAAGACCGGCATCTCCGTTGCGTGGAACGGCGCACCTTCTCAAAGATACCAGGTGTATCTCAAACACATCCGGCTGCCGCAATGATTCTTCCTACAAAGTCTTCCGGCGTTTCAACAGGTGTTTCATACACAAGTCCTTTTAAAAATCCCCCACAAGAAAAAATCCAAGGAAGACGGGTCTGGTGATCGTGGTGGCTCGTGTTTGTATCGCAACGCCCTCTCGTGGCTCTGTCGCCCTCTACAGGCGTTTGCGACCCTCTGTTCCTCTGCGATTTTTGATCCTTATTGTATTACAGATCTACTTTGTCGTTTTGTCCACGTTATTTTGAATCACCCTGTATAAGTAAGTATACGGTCTCCCTCCTAGGGAAGCGACATATAATAATTCTAACCTTCTCTTCCTCAGAAAACAAGAAACTTATCTTGTTGCTTCTGATCGTTAACACGTTATGTAATCTGAAAGACAAAGCGGTTAATTTGTCTGATCTAATTTCGGCTACACAATTTCTTCTCATACTTCATATTTATTTCACAGCACTGCATCCTGACGTAGATACATTCATGTTACAATCTAACAAACAAACAAAAAATACTCCCTTTCATTTGCGTAATGTATCATCCGTCACAAATCTCTTCCACCATATACTTCATAAATTACAGTGTTCCATCAGAACGTCGCACACTAAACTACACAATTTAATGTATTTAACACATGGCGATTTATCACTCAGTACCTGTATCACATTTCTTTCTCTCCCGCCAACAACAATACCAGCGAGGCACATCTCTCAGGCCTCCACCCGCCATCATTTCTTTTCGCGGACTCTTCCCAAAGATACTCTCACCCACAGTTTACTGTTCAAAGATACTCAAACAAACTCACTGCCTTCGATATACTAAGTACTGCAATATACAATACTTCTTGTCAAACTTAGTTGAACACAAAATACACACACACAAAAAACGAAAAAACAAACAACGAAAAAAATATTAACGATAACTTTTAAGTGTGAGAGAATCGTGTTTCCTCACAAACTCACATTAGGAACAGATGACACGAGTGGCTGTAAGGGATTTACATCACGGCAAATGGAATATGTTGATAATAACTATAACTGTATTGATATTATTGTAATAAGTACTGTGAAAACGATTACTAATGTAACTCTGTTGGAGGGTCTTGTAAATACGCTGTATTAACCAACATAGTACAGTGTACCTGTCACGGTCGCCACATGTCTACACTATGTCATACAATTTAATGTCTTGCCAACATCTACACATGGAAATTCACGGCCGCCGGGCTGATATGGTGCTATCCGTAATTTTACGTTGATATATATATATATATATATATATATAGAAATGAACGAGTTTTGGAAATGATGGGCGAGGAAAGAAGTTTGTGGAAGAAGCTTACAGAAAGAAGAGACAGGCTGGTAGGTCATGTTTTGAGACATGCTGGATTAGTTAATTTGCTGGTGGAGGGAACAGTCGAAGGTAAGAACTGTAGAGGAAGACAGAGATTAGAATATATGAAGCAGATAATTGAGGACGTGGGGTGTAGGGGACATGTAGAGATGGGGAGGTTAGCACAAGATAGGAAGGGATGGAGGATTGCATCAAACCAGTCGAAAGACTGATGACAGAAAATATATATATATATATATATATATATAGAGAGAGAGAGAGAGAGAGAGAGAGAGAAACTTCCTGAAGTAAGCTACCAGACCTCCTTGTTTTGCAGTATAGTGTGCTAAGTACTATCAAAATCGGATTAAAACTCTGAACTTATATGAAAATGTTGACAGACATTAAGGTCAGAGATGAAAGGAGGAAAGAATCAAACGTAATCAGTTTTTATATTTGTTTTAAAGTATACATATGCAAAGTTCCATCAAAATTGGATAAAAACTGTGTATTTGTATGAAAAACATTGTCAAAAAAAATCCTTTTTATATATTAGATACATGTATAATCTATACTTTCACTGCTGTCCAAGCGCAACACCTCATACTTATACCTACATATATAGTGTTAACATTAGCATTTTGGTGACGCGAAATCATAAGATTTTACCCTCCCAAAACCCGACCAACGCGCATATCACACGCGCAACACGTCACAGCATGTTGGTGACGGTAAGTTGCGAAATCATAGATTTACCCCCATCAAAACATCGCCTAGCGCGCCTATAGACGTCTTCTCTTCAAACACTCTAATTCCACGCGCAGGACATCGTGGGTAACGGATAGTTATTTATAGTTTGGCAACGGAATTATTAGAGAACAGGAATCTCACACGCTATCTGTCAACAAGGGTCTATGAGGAACAAGGGTTTGACATCACAAAAAACTGAGTTTCCAAGTCACACGTCTGTATCCATTTCAACAAAGAAGTACACTTGAAAAACACGCTCTAACTGAATTAAGAATACTTCTTCTAGATGTATTCCGTCTTAGGTCACAAGCTCGGTTGTTGGGTTTTATCATTCAGCACCAACTGACAGCCTAGCAAACTAAGCTTATCCACGCTAACGCGGTGGGGAAAACGCATACTGAACCAGCCAATGCAAGCGACTTTGCAGAAAGTAATCACGGAATTTATATAAACTAATTAACTGATTACAGACCAAATTATGTGGGGGAAAATAAGTTAATATCTCGACAAACAATTTCTAGCGATGTATCCGGACTCGGTATTAAGTTAGGTCCCTTCATCATTCAACAAGTCACTTAATCTATTAAAAATCATTGAATATCGCGCTACTTTGTCGCTGCCGAAGCGTTATTATCTTATGCCACGAGTAAATCGTATGTCTCAAATTAAATATTGAATCCAGTAGAACCCAACTATTTTAAATACTACCTCATTATTCATTCAAACTTTAAGAACGAGTTTAACAAGAAATTTGTAGGCTTCTTGATGCCGTTCAATGGCAAATTAACGTGACTGCACTAAACCACACCCTTATTTCGAATTACTTGAACAGCTATTTGTCTATTATAAGCTCACTGGAACTTACAACTATCATGAAGGTAGAGCTTACAGAAAGAAAATTCGTACATAACTCACCACACGTAACACGACTGCAAATTTGTCTGCGAGTCTGAAACGGAACGGAGGTTTCCCTGGGGACGACATAACGCAGCGTTTGAGTTCTGAGCGGGGTGGATGTTAAACACCGCTGTTCCTCTGAGAGTTTAGTTAGTAAGGACGCTCACGAGGAGCGCTTGAAAATAACAGAGCACGGGAGGTAAGTTGTGGGTTACGACAGACGGGCGAATTAACACAAACATCAGTAGATGTCTAACGCGGGTGAGCGCCACTGGCCCCCTAGCGGCGATAGTGGAACTAATGTGTCGGCGCTAGTGTTCCCCATGTTTAATTAATGTTAATTGATTTTAATTAATGTTAATTGATTTTAATTAATGTTAATTGATTTTAATTGATTTTAATTGAGGCTAATTGATTTTAATTAATGTTAATTGAATTGCGGGGAGGGGGTCTCACATCTGTAACCTCAGATTGATCTTATTATTTCCTTATGGACCTGTGTGTGAGCCCACTTTTTCCCCATGTATTCTTATGGACGTATGTGTGAGCCCACTTTTTCCCCCTCCCCCCCTCCCCGCCGCGCACGTGCCGCTAGGGTGTGGTGGCGCTAGTGTTCCCCATGTATTCTTATGGACGTATGTGTGAGCCCACTTTTTCCCCCTCCCCCCCCCCCTCCCCGCCGCGCACGTGCCGCTAGGGTGTGGTGGCGCTAGTGTTCCCCATGTATTCTTATGGACACCGGAGTGAGCCCACTTTCCCCCTCCTCGCCGCGCACAGGTGCCGGTAACTAATTGAATGCGGGTTCGTAATTGAACGCACACAGCTGCGCTACACCCGAATTATCGCTCCCCACGCAGCTGCAGGATGCGGGTCCGTAATTGAATGCGCCACACCCGGAAGCCCTTAATTATCGCTCCCCACGCAGCTGCAGGATGCGGGTTCGTAATTGAATGAGCACAGCTGCACCACACTCGAATTATCGCTCCCCTCGCAGCTGCATGATGCGGGTTCGTAATTGAATGAGCACAGCTGCACCACACTCGAATTATCGCTCCCCTCGAGCGACTGTGTGACTCATGTCTCCCACTATGACAGCTGCAACCGGAACACCCGGTATATTGACCGCCCATTTATGCGCTTCAGTATTTTTAGATCACAACAAATTAACGATATCTCTAACTACCTCCATTTTTACACCCACCATCTGAGACATTGGCGTTTTCATGCTTATTCATAATTGCTTCTGTCTTGCTACTAAATAAGATATTAGATTTGAACTGATATAAATGTCACCACCGAGGTTGGTGGTGTAACGGTTAGCGTTCTGGCCCGCCCGGGTATCCAGATTTTGGGTTTTCCATGGTTTCCCAAGTCACTCCATGAAAACGCCTGGATGCTTCCTTCAAAAGGCCATGGCTGAATTCCTTCCCATTCCTTGCCCCCCATCATTTCCCGTCTATAAAGACATCGCTGTTAAGAGACATTAAAAATAAAAAAAACACAAGTTATCATTGTGTTATAGTCTAAATTACGAGATACCACTTCCTGAACTATCAATGGAAAATAACCTTCTGGTTTTTCCAATACCTTTCTTTTCTTCCACAATACCTTGCAAAATGTGTTCTACAACAGCCGATTTAGTTGGTTGGCCTGGTCTTGCCTATCACTGATGTTCTTTATTTATTACTAGCTGAGGTACCCGGCTTCCGCTCAGAGAGTTGATGTGAGATAGTGTAGTAATTGTAATAAAATGATAAACATTAAAATGTAAGAGGTAATTTTTTTTATTGAAATCATTTTCTAACTTTTCGAATACTTGTTTATAAAACACCATTTTTCATTTGTTATCCGGGGTATATATGTACAAATTTTATAATTTTCTATTCGATAGTATAGACCGCGAGAGAAGCAGGAGTCTTGGGGTGATGCGCGCAATGTTTTAAAGTTTTGTCTTTGCGCTGTGTTAATTGTAAAACTATAGGATAATTTGATTGGAAATTGCAGTCTTTTCAGTAAAGATCAGAGTTATTCTGAGGATTAATACTATGTGTTTCGATTCTGGAGTTTCCCCCGGTCATGTAATGTAGAACTTCCTGTGGAGGTGCTTCCAGTGGTGGTGATCGAATTTTTCCATTCATGCAACAGAATCCTGGTGTTTCTCCACTGAATTTTTTCGCGTTGCAAAATTGTTAGATGTTATCCATTTTTCCGATTACGAAGTGGTTGTGTTTGTTATTTTGTTTTGTCGGGTCGTAGTGGAGTGCTTCATTTTTCAGGTTATACTGTTTACTTGTCCTCGTCCGCGCTTCTCGTAGGGTGATATTTTCATGGGTGGCTTGCGTCCGCAGTCTTCTATTATAAGATTGTGTCGCAATTCTTGATTCTTTAATTCGTTCATTTCGTTGTGCTTCTCACGGTGCTCATTCACGTTCGCTGAGAACATAAACGTGCCTCGCGCTCTTCGACTGTTTCGTTGATTCGCTGTTCTTTTTGTTTCGTTCGTTGGCAACGTAAACGTGCCTCGCGCTCTTCGATTGTTTCGTTTTTTTCGCTGTTCTAGAGGGCGAAACTTCCACCCCCTTCTATCTTCAAAATCACGCCCTTGAGGTAAAAATCAGAAACCTTCTTCATGTATAAAGGTTGAAGGTTACCACGCCATTTAACCCCCTTGATCGTACCGGGACTCGTTTTTTTTAGTTTTAGCGGCACGCACATTGTACGCTTACTTTTATAATATATATTGATTTCGATATTATTTCGACCTGCCGAATTGTTTCCACTACGTACATCTTTCCACATTACCATAGAATTTTGTATACTCCCGGGCACAGTGGTCTTTGACAGAGCAGATTATTTCATATTTTATTTCTACTGGCTTTTTTTTGTTTTCGTTGACAGTCAAATTGAGTCTTTTTGGCTTACAGATGACAAAAATTCTTCGGTTGTTCTGCCATGAGCGACGTTTAGTCAACAGGCTCTGTTGCCTTCATCAGGCGAAAAGGTCGAAGTTGACACTGCGACAGCAAGTCAAAATCGCCTGAATCCTTTAACGAACTACTTAGTTTCTCAGTCGTAACAGCCTTACCTAAGGACAGGACTGAACACGTGAAATGACTGCAGCAATAACTAGCATGATTCGTGAGATGCAATGTTGTGGATTCACATTCGGGAGGACGTGGGTTTGAATCCCTGCCCCGGCATTTGGGAGGGTGTGGGCTCGAATCCCCGTCCGGGCATCCAGATTTGAGTTTTCCATGGCTTCCCCAAATCACTCCAGGCGAATGATGGGATGATTTCTTCATTTGCCATGGCCGAATTCCACCCCGTTCCTCGTCCACTGTCCTTTTCCCCGCCTCTAAAGGCCTCGATGTCGACGAGGCGTAGAACCATTAAAAAAATAAATCCCCGACCACCAACTCCAGTTGAATGCCGAGTTATTCATTCAAAATACCATGCCTAAATTCCTTCCCAGTCCTTGCCGCCAGTCCTTTCTCGCGTCCAATGACCTCGTTGTTGACGAGACTTAAAAAAGAAAAAAAAATATCAAGAAGAATTGTGTTGGGGCGTGCAGAGGCTACCGTGAGTGTGTCTTGTTGCCTTCAGTTGAGGGCTATGCCTGCTTAATAAATTCAGCATTGGAGTGAGAGAGGATGCTCAATAATGAAGCCGACATGTTCCTTGGATATTCCAGTATGGTTTGCGATACGCTTTTTGAGTGATTCACCGGTCGAATCAAATTGTTGATGTATGCGATGATCATCGTTTTGCTGAAGTGATCGGACGTCGGCTGCATTTATCATCTACAATTATGGCCTTTACATTCTCGCAATCACCAAATTTTAGTGCCAATCGATTTACAGTATACCTATCAACGGCATTGCCGGTATAAACAGCATTGAAACGACGATGAATCGTAGTAGGAATCACTTTGTCAGCAGTTAAAAATTCGATAACAGCACGATGTTTAACTCGCGTTGGCACAACACTAGAACACTTCTCCATAATTCCGGACAACAAATCCTTACTTCTCAGTACTTTCAAATAAAATGTAATGTCGCTTGGTATGTATGGTCTGGCGTCAGAGTTTTTCAGTCGTAACAGCCTTACCTAAGGACAGGAATGAACACGTTTACCTCCACCACCACGGACTAGACCTGATTACTACCCAAATGGACTGCTAGTGCTGTGTATCAGCTCAATGCTGGTGATTCTAAGCGTTTGACGATAGGTTTATCGTCCAAACACGACGTCAAAATCGTTGCCTCCTTCAAAAAGGCGAAGGCTGAATACCTTCCCGTTCCTTGTCTCCATTCACATCCCGCCTCTAATGACCTCGACTTCGACAAGGCGTAAACCATAAGTTAAAAAAGAAAAAAAAAATCTTATCAGAGTTATTGCTTGTATGCCGGTCTGAATATCTACTCTGATGTGTGAGTTTTTAAAGCAAAGTAATGAATCAGCAGTTGTTGGAGATGTAGGTTATACTGAATGCGTAGAGACGTCTGGCTTATCACAACATCAGCAAAGTCAGTTCTGAACAAGGGAAGTTAGAGTAATATCTCCTCCACAAACCAGTCTAAAAACTTTACGAGACAAAGTTTTATATTCGTGCTGTAGTATCCCCCAAGATTAATACGAAAGATTTTACACAATTTCTAACAGTCTGAACGTTGGCTATATAAAAGTGACGATGTTATTATTATATCACCGAAAACGTGCATCGGATGTCGAAAGTCAAGAGGATCATAGAATACCGAGCCTGGTGGGTGAGCAGTAACGTTCGGATATATCGTTCGCGAGGATATGCAGCACGGTTTTAGAGTCAGATTTTCTTTCGTTTCCCCAAAAATCACTCGAGGCTAGTGTCGGGATCGCCCCGTGCAGTACTCCTTTGAGAGTATTTTTTTATATGCCGATAATATGCGGATAATATTATCGATGAAAGGTGTTGACAGTGTGTGTGTACAAACGCCGAAATCACCATAACAACTACAACCATCAGTAGGAAGGCAGAACTTATGTTAAGTCAGGTTAATACAGAATGTTAAAGTGTTTGTTATAGTTGGTTAGAGTAAATTCAGTTTAGGTTATTTCAACTCACATTCACATGGTGTCACTGATGCATGGCAATCCAAAAGTGTTTGCTGAGGCGGCTTGGGCCCCACCGCGGCCTAAGAGACCGGTATTTTGCACGACCTAAGAAGATCTGGTATTTTGCGCGCCGGTTATCCGGATACAACGCGTTTGTATTTTTTCTACGCAGCAGCCGCTTACTGTGGGGCCCAAGCCGCCTCAGCAAACACTTTTGGATTGCCATGCATCAGTGACACCATGTGAATGTGAGTTGAATAACCTAAACTGAATTTACTCTAACCAACTATAACAAACACTTTAACATTCTGTATTAACCTGACTTAACATAAGTTCTGCCTTCCTACTGATGGTTGTAGTTGTTATGGTGATTTCGGCGTTTGTACACACACACTGTCAACACCTTTCATCGATAATATTATCCGGTAAGTGTGGTGAGCACTGAGCTGTATTGCAAAGACATGCTATCCTCTGCCTATCATGTAACACCTCAGTATGGACGTCGTGTGTGGAGTCCCTTTCCTTCAGTTGCTTGTATGTATGTGTTGACGTATGGAATTGTGGTATATGCATGGAAATATGTGTGTGTGCGTGTTCGTGTGTGTCTGATTATGGTGTCTACTCGAGATTTTTCCATCAGTGGCCACCTATGTAGATGTAATCAGTTGGGTGTGAAGAGCACTGAGCTGTGTGGCAAAGACATGTCACACTTCATACATCCTGTAACTATTCAGTCTGGACGTAGGGTGTTCAGTCACTTTCCTCCAGTTACGTGTACGTGTGTGTTGATGTATGGAACTATGTGTATGCGTGGATATGTGAGTGTGTGTGTATGTGTGTCTTCCGATGTCGTTGTGTGTCTATCACTATAGGATTCTACTCGACTTTGAGATTTCACAGTCACTGGCTACCTATAAGTTGATGATACATGCAATCTATTGGGTGTGATGAATAATCCGTATGGGATAAGCACTGATGTGTATGGTGAAAACATGTCATCCTTTGCACACACTCTAACGTCTGTCTGATGGTTTTTTAGTTAGTTATATTTTTGTGTGCTTGTGTGTGGTGACGTATGGATTTGTATGTGACACCTAGTATGAATATGGGAGTTATGATATCTGTCTGATGACCATATGTCTACCCTGATACTCGTGGTAAGTGGGCAAATATTACTGAATGGCAGAAAAGGCTTGTGGTGTGGGATAGAGGTGGTGCTGATGATGTGTACAGTTTTGTACCTAGTACCCACGATATTGAATGGCAGTGAGGTCTGTAGTGTGAGTTAAATGATACGACGTTGATGTGAAGAGTTTGGTACTTGGAACACATGTTACTGATGTTTTTGGTCAGTTATGAGCCATGGGGGGGTTCTACCCCACTTTTTCGTCGCCTGTCTCATGCATGAACTGTAATTAATGATGGTATCTGAAACAAACCCGCCCCTTGGATATAACAGTTTCGATAGAGTTAACGTCTAAGCATGATTTTGAACCGGTTGTGGTACTCAAAAATGTAGGACACAGTACCAGAGTTACACTGACTTATGAAGAATAAAACGTGCTAATCCAAGTTTGGACGTAGTGTCCGACTTATTCAACACCGCATGCCCCAGATCGTAGTTCCACGCGAGAAACACACAGTCACCTGCCGAACGGTTGCTGGGGTTAAAATAGTATCTTCTTACCCAAATACTGAGCCTAACAACCAACGGTGATTCATTTTTGGAGGAACCTCATCAGCGTGCAACTCGCAGTGACCGGCGCCTTGGCCGTTGCCCACGTCGAAACTCAATACCATAGACTTGTTAGCCGCGACATAGGCAGAGTGCACGGTAAGTCGAAACTCTGTTACTTTTGAATGTCCATAACTTATCGAGGACTCTTGGTCAAAAATACAAGAAAAAATTGTCTCAAATGGCTAGGAATAATAATAATAAAAAAAAACATCCCTTCCTACGGACAAAAACAACACTAGCCGTGTTTTTCGCTGTCGCAGCTACTATAGGCGATAAACGGCTATTTGCGTCTAAAGTGGTACTACAACAGATTCTAATGAACAGCCGGATCGGGAATTGAACTCTCCACCTCCACATGACAGTCCCAATCCTAAAAAAAAACTCACCTACCGGGCACGGTAGTTATATCGGCATATAAAAAATTACTCTCAAAGGAGTACTGCACGGGGGCGATCCCGACACTAGCCTCGAGTGATTTTTGGGAAACGAAAGAAAATCTGACTCTAAAACCGTGCTGCATATCCTCGCGAACGATATATCCGAACGTTACTGCTCACCCACCAGGCTCGGTATTCTATGATCCTCTTGACTTTCGACATCCGATGCACGTTTTCGGTGATAATAATAATAACATCGTCACTTTTATATAGCCAACGTTCAGACTGTTAGAAATTGTGTAAAATCTTTCGTATTAATCTTGGGGGATACTACAGCACGAATATAAAACTTTGTCTCGTAAAGTTTTTAGACTGGTTTGTGGAGGAGATATTACTCTAACTTCCCTTGTTCAGAACTGACTTTGCTGATGTTGTGATAAGCCAGACGTCTCTACGCATTCAGTATAACCTACATCTCCAACAACTGCTGATTCATTACTTTGCTTTAAAAACTCACACATCAGAGTAGATATTCAGACCGGCATACAAGCAATAACTCTGATAAGATTTTTTTTTTCTTTTTTAACTTATGGTTTACGCCTTGTCGAAGTCGAGGTCATTAGAGGCGGGATGTGATGGAGACAAGGAACGGGAAGGTATTCAGCCTTCGCCTTTTTGAAGGAGGCAACGATTTTGACGTCGTGT
>JARYHS010000540.1:0-10593 GCA_031002005.1 Vandiemenella viatica | reverse complement strand
CCTTCCTATCGTGCGCAAACCACTTCATCTCAAAATACCTCTTACAACGTACAACTTCGATTACCTTCGTTTCGTACTTTATCTGTCCACTTAATTTTCAGCATCCCTCTATATCACCACTGTTTACATTCTACGATTTTAATTTTTTTTCTGATATTCCTAAAGTACACGCTTCACAACCATAAAGTGCAATGCTCCATTCATAGAGTCTTAGATCAATATTTGAGACTAAAAGATTTATCTTTTTTATTAAAGTTCTTTTCGCTAGTGCTATTCTGCTTTTGACATCATTTCTGCATCCGCCATCAGTTATAATTTTCCTTCCTAAGTAGCAGAATTCATTTACTTCCCCTATCGCATTGGATTCTATTTTTGTATTTAATCCACTATTACTGCTGAAAGAAGGAAGGTTTTCCCGGTGTGTCAACTGTATAAAATCTTCTCGGGCTCCCCCGATGAGAGGCCCTAGACGTTTTTATACATTATTGCTGATATCATTTCTACCATATTTCATCACTTTTGTCTTGCTTTGGTTTATACTGAGTCCAAAATTTTCCTTCAGTATATTATAATTCTCAATACCCTCTGTCTATTCAGTTAACAAGATAATATCATCAGCAAATCGAAGCATACTGATTTTTTTCTGCTTGAACGCTTATGACACATTCAAATTTTTCTTTTACTTCCTTTATTGCTTCCTCTACATAAAAATTTAATGCTGATGGAGATAGACTACAACCTTGTCTCACAGACTTTTTAACTGTTGCATGTCATGAGTCTCTACTTATATTATAGCTATTAGATTCTTATATAGATTATTAAGTATTCTTCTATCTCGATATTTTACGCAAGGCTTCTTTAAAATTTTGGACATCTTGTACCACTTACCATTATTAAAATTTCTTCTAAATTAACTAACGTCACAAAAGTATCTTAGGTACTTTTTTCTATCTCCCTTTAAGTATTAATCTTAAAGGCAGAATTGCTTCTCTTGTACCGCGGTTTTTCCTAAAACAAAACTTACCTTCACCTACTATTTCTTCTACGATCCTTTCTACTCTTCTGTATATTATCCTGGATAGTAATGTTTAAGCATGTGATGTACAGTAATTCTCATATTTGTCGACTTGCATTTTCTTCGGAAGTGTGATGATGATACTTTTAATCAATTGGAATCTAACCTGTTTGGTATCAGTTTGAATAATCTTTGTATTTTTTCTTCTCCTAGGGATTACAAAAATCTGCCAGAATCTCATCAATTCCAACTGCCTTATTTGATTTCAGATCTTTCAAAGCTCTATACATACAACAGGATCTCCTCAGTCATCAATGTCAACATCTTCTTTATCCAATGTACTATTTAAATCATCTCAATCATATTGTATCTCTATGTATTATTTCCATCTGTTAGCTCTGTCTTCTGAGTATAAAGGAGGTTTGTCACCAGCGTCTTTAATTTTTATATTCATCTTTTCTTCAGTTTTCCTAAATTTTGTGTGATCTTCCTATAAGCCACATCTACTTTAACTACGGCCATTTCGTTTTCTACTTCTTTGCACTTTTCTTACAGCGACTTTTCTTTTGATTTTTTTTTTGCATTTCCCCTTTATTTTCTTTCTAAAAATGTCTATACTTCTGTCTTGCCGCTTCATCCTGAGGGCATTTGTGCCTTCCTTCTTTTATGATTCATCAGCTCCAAAATATGATCCAAGGATTTCGGGCGTCTTGTTTCCTAAAGCCTAATATTTATTTACTAGATTTGTTTATTTCTCTCTTCAATGCACTTCATTCGTCCTGAGTAGAACTCCTGTCACAGTTATTTCGTAAACCCACGTCTACTATCTCTGAACATTTTTCTCTCATGTTAGATTGTTTCAGTTTGTTCACAACTTTAATCTCTTGATTTTCAATCTGCACTTTATAACTATCAGATTGTGGTCAAACTATCAGATTTTTGGCAAAGTCTATGTCAGTTCATAGACATGATATACAGTCTTTAACTTGTTTCCTGAATATTTGTTTAGCCATTATATAACATAGCTGACATCCACCCGTATCCCTTGAAAGTTTCCAGGTCTATATCCCTCATACGTGATTCTTAGGTAGTGTGTTCGCCACGACTAGTTTATATTTTTCACAACATTCTAACAACCTGCTTCCTCATTTATTTATTTCTCCTAAACCAAAATTTCCAAAAGTATTTCCTTCTTTACCTTCTCCCACTGTCGCATTCGAATCATCAATGATTCTTAGATTTTCATTCCCGTTTATATAATATATTAATCTTCAATTTCATTATTATCAGACACTTATGATAATTTTTCAGATTAAAGTTGAAAATTAATATTCATTCTGTGTTAAATGCGTTAAGTGCTATGTTTCTAGCATTATTTTTCTCAATTGGTTGTCTTTTCGTACGTCTGCATTCGGTGGTTGAGAGCAGCCCTACTGATATCTTCAGACAGTTGAGCCGCAGCGCTAGACTTTGGAAAAACATTTACGCAATTGTGTAGAGTGTTATTGGAAGTCCTCGTTCATTTGGTAGCTACTAGGAGCTCGTACTTCAAACTTAAGTACTAATGAAAACTAAGAAATTACGAAATTTTTATTTGCTTTTGTTTTGAAAGGTTTGAACCTACTTTCAAGATTTAAAAAGATCGTTTTCATTTTTATAACTATTCTAACATCAATTTATTTCATATTTATTGTATTTATTAAGGCAATAGTTGTTCATATTTAAGTTGCTAATGTATGAAAGTCCTCACAACGTTATTCCATAACGTGTTGCATCTTTAATTACAATTATTATTAATTCAAAAATCTTAGTTAACAAACTATGTAGTCTTTCGACTGATAACATGATTAGATTTTTTTACAGTAAATATATTGTAATTGAGATTATTTAGTAACTGAAGAAATCGTTGTCAGATAAAATTCAAATTTATTGTAAATAACTGGAGTTTTTTTTTTACTTTTTATTATTTCACAACCGTGGTTCTGAAGACTTAATGAACATGTGAGTGATTTTAATATAACAGACAGTAAATTTAAACTATACTGAAAATGATTGAAACCAGGTTCCTCTGTATCACTCTGTATCCTAGTCTTTAAACCACCTCTTAAATTCCAATACAATGTTTGTAAGTGGTTGATATTAAATTTCGTAAGACATTTTGCACATATCCCAGTAAGCTACTCCATATGGCAGCACTGGTGTCAGAAGAAAAATGGTTTCTCTTGTAGTTCCTTTTGAATAAATGAAATTATTTCCGCACCTTTTTATCCGTATTATAACTATGTTTCATCAAATTTGGGTGGTTTTCGGAAACACTAGAATCCACTAAATTATTAAAAAAATATTTAATGAAAACAAATTATCTTACTTTTAGGTTCAAAGGTAATTTAATCCCTAAAATCACTTACCCTATTCTTCGTTAACTTACATAGGAACCACCGTTACGAACATAGTTTCTTCTACGTCCAGTTTCTGAATAATCTTCCAATGTTAAAAAAATTTGTTGTTTGCAATTCTAAACAATGACAGAGGCCCAATAATAATTGAAATTATTTTAATTAACTGCTAGCATCTTGCTCGAGGCTACTCAAGCGTGGACTGAATTATTATTCTTTTGTTTTCTTTACATCATTATTTCTTTTCATGGGATTGTTAATTAGATAAGTTTCATTTAATTAATTTTGAAAAGCATCTGTTAACCAGGCTGAAAACTCATTCCCAGCCTTTGTATCCTGTTGTTACTTACAATTGTGGCTAAACTTGTTTTCTGTAGATTACCTTTAAAAATGTTCATATACTGTACGTTACTTTCATAAAACATATACTAATGTCAACAAAATTTCCGACATAGCGAATTAATTTTTGTAAACAATTTTTGATAAATTTTTCGATTTTAAAGATTACTTCAATTAATGTCTATATCTCCCAGTGCTGATTTACTTGTCTCGCAATAAGTATTTCACAACGAAATTAATGTCATGTGGAATTAATTACGTCTACTGTGAGATGCTATACATTTCCCTGTATTTTCATTACGCAGTTATAGTAATTGCGCCGTTGTTAAGTTAGTCATTAGTGTACTGGCATGTTAGCATACGAGCTAGCAGCCGAGGAGATGCACCATATTTCCGAATAATGTCTTTGGTCGGCCAGACCCATTTGAATATGATTTTGACAGGCAAAATTGTGTTGATATATCTGCAATGGAGCAGACATTGTATGTCAGGAAATTTATCTATCATGCTAGTTTTTAACCGATTCACTTCATTATAAACGACATTGGTGTATACCTACTTCATCTAGCTAAATAAACTATGCACTAAAATCTGAATGGATGATGAAGTTATAAATATAAAAAAACATTGCGTTCAGGTTTTATTAGTGGGTCTCGAATTTTATGCGAAATATCACACGCAGAGTCAACGTTACTGTGATTCTTTCGATGTATATATGACTGAATGTCTGTGAAACATTGTTTCCACCAAATTCCGACACAATGTTTAATACAAACAACCATAGCCCGAGGCTGTATTCGAACAGATTACCCCTGCAACATGATGATAGCATGCATATTGTAGAAGTCATATTTTAATCCTTTGACCAAATTGTTACCGTAATTCGTAGCAATTTACAATCGTATTTCACTACAACCACGTCTTTGTGGTGCAAAATTAAACAAATTAATCACGTTGTTGCTATATAAACCCCGAGTTTTCATAATTTACAACCGTTTTTGAGAAAGAAAAGCCAGCATTCTCCTTCGAAACCACATGTCAGAAACAGATTCATTCTTCCTTTTACCTGTTACATTGATCATCAAAGAAGTGATGAGAAGTTAACCTTTATAGATAAATTCTTAGGCGTATGTAAACCGCATTATCAAGCACAAACAACTGGACCAATTCAGACCATATTCACACGAAATGTTACGGAGATGGCGCGAAAGGTTTTTATTCACAATTCATTCTGATATGTGACGTCGAAGAACAGTTCCTATATTTAAAATTAGGTTTTACTGGCCACGATTAACATACAAAGGCAACTAACAAAGAAGCAAAGATAACGATGTTGATATTTTTGGTTCGAATTTATATTGTTAAGTTGAACTAATGTTTGGAATTATTTTCTATCTTACGTGAGAAAATAAGTATTTGTATTTGATAAAAGATGTTAAATCGCGGGTCAGAATCTAAAAGTAAATATTTTCGAAAGTGGTAGTTATATGAAAAGAGTTATGGTCTCTGGACCAGAGATTAACCTATCACGTAGTTAACGGCACACGCTGTTTAAAACGTATAATACTGGTAGAAGGTTTTTTTGTATCGTGGATCGTGATGTCGATTATAGCGAAGTTATAACTTATTAAATAAGAGCATTAAAAATAGAAATAGTGGAAAAGTGTATGAGATTTCACATGTGTTGTGGTTTTCGGTGGTATTGTGCTTTGCTTTCCTTCGGTAGCGCTTAAGTCACAATTAGTGAAAACGTGGTGCTGGGAAAGTTGTCTTGCCAGTACTGAAAACACATTTTGATTAGCAACGTTCATTTTGGGTATGAGCCAAGAATTACACTTGAGTTTTGTCATTTGATATTGTTATAAATCAAAAACAAATGAAAATCAGGTAACAAGCGATTTTGATGGATGCTTAGTATTAGGATCTGTAATTGTTAGTGCAAACACCAGTGGTGGGTGGAGGTGCTATCGGAAATAATGAACAGTCTATCTGCTTCATGTATTCGTTATTAAAAAGTAACATCACTGGCAAAACAATTGATATATTCAGCCCACATCCACACTGTATATTATTGAGGTTGATTGTAAGGTTATTTAAGTTTAGTGGCACTATATTTCACTGCGAGATGGTATTACGTTTTGTTGACTGCGATTCTGTCTGGCAAATTTTTCTCATTCTTGCAATAAATGTGTATTGGTAAATAATAAAATTTTAGCGTTCGATAGATAAAATAGAGTATGCATCATTTTGATGTGAAGTTGGAATGCTGATAAATTAAAGATAAAAGATTTCACAAATGAGTAATCATATTTTTGAATGCGATACATGCATCATATAAGTCTCTTTGCCCTAATGGTATTGTGTTAATTGTGACGTAATCGATTTAAGTGGGAAGTCAATACTTCTCTACGTGAATGTATTTCTGGAAATATAAATAATTTTTTTTTAAAATATACTTTATCTGTGAATTATAAGCACAAATGTTAAATTCCGCGAGTACAGCTAGTAGACTATAAATCGATGATTTTAATTGAAATGAGAAGGTGAATGTTTCGTCAGTCTCCAAAACTCCTTTAAATATTGCTTACAAAGCAAATAGAAAGTACAGATGAGCAGGTGTAACGAGTATTAATATTCACAGGATTACGTTCGCGTGTTTTAACTCGTTTTCACATTCTCCAGACATCATACAAAAGCGTTAAGACGTAATAAACTTACTAAGAAATAGTAATAAACGCTTCTCCGGTAAGCAATTATAATAGATGGTACTGCCGTATCCATCTGATCAGAGTAGTTATGAATGCAATTCTAGACAAGATTGATATACACAAGCGTATTTCCAAATTAAGGGAAGGAACTTATAAATTAAGGGAAGGAACTTACATGTAATTAAACGAAAACATTTAAAATTAAGTTCCAGACTCTCATCGGAGAACAAATTTACAAAAGGGATGTCTTGTGAAAACGAAACAGTTAATCAACTGAATGGTTCCACAGTCGTCAAGTTTCAAAAGTGCTGCGCTAGTGAAGGTATCTACAAACGCGATTCCACCTTGTGACGTCCTCATGTGACGTTCGATGTGACCCTATAGCCTGTAGCTTGGGGCAGATTGAATTGTGAAGGGTCGGCGAGGTCCAGCGGGCAGGTGGAGGTGGCCTAATTCAATTGGGAGCAGACAAGGGCGACTGCAAGCTGACCCGACAGACGCGGCGATTGTCACGGGCCAACACGACCAGTTCCACCAAACGCAGTTCCGGCTTCTTCCTTGCCAGGTCTCTAACAATGGTTAATCAACGAGTCTCATCTCAGACAACAACAAACTGAGTTTAGGGTGAAATATAAAAAGGAGTTATACCTATTTAAAGATGACAGATGAATTGGCGCGATGTTGCTCTATTATATCCGTTTCTTAACAGTCCCCCCCCCCAAAAAAAAAAAACACGTTTAAAATGAAGATTTATATAAGCAACTATATGTTTTTTTTTTGTTTTTTTTTTTTCGCTGCTTCTACGGCTGTTGTTGAAGTACCACTATCTTTGGTAGTATAACTTCTGGGTGTCAGTTGGTTGTTGTTTTGGGGACACATTTTTATTTCACTTTTGGGGGTAAAATGGCTATGGATGCCGTAGGCGTCCTTATATTAAAACCCCCTACTGGGTTCGTGTTGTCAGTTGGAGATCATCGCCATAATAAGCTGCGTTAGCAACTGGACGATTTTTCCCAACTGATTTTCACGTTTTGGTTCATGGATGCAGCATTGATGGAGGCGCTGGTCACTTTTGTCGGTCGGCGGATGGTTTTTGCCGCGGCTTGACGCCCTTTTCTGTGGGCCGCCCGGTCCTTCGACTGTTCGGGCATGGCTGGGTTGATGTTGACGTCTTCCGATGGCGGCTTGGAGCCTTCTCTTCACAGGACATCCCCCGCAGCTGGCGGCGTGGTCAGAACCGTAGTTAGCACATCTCGGCGTTGCTTCTCTCGGACGTGAGCATACCACGTTGCTGTGGTTCCCGCCGCAGCGGACGCAACACACTTGCTTGTTGCAGTCCGAGGCCTTGCCTCTGACACAACAGCTTGGCACATCTGCTTTGGGAAGATTCGACCAACGTCCGGATCGTGGACTAAGTTAGACTTTTAGTTTTTGAAGTGAAAACTTTTTTAGACGCATTGCGCCATTTTTGGATGAGTTCGCGTCACTGACATGGTAACGTTAACAGTACATCTGTATCGGTCTAGTGGCTCAGTGGTTAATTCATCTGACGAAAGGTCCACGGTTGAATCCTTGTCTCGCCGGGGATTTTCATAAACCCTTAAACCGACCTTCACCTCAGGCACAGCTTGCTGTGTAATGTGAAGTACGCCAGAACTCTTATGTGGTTCGAATTCAGCTTTAAAGTGTAGGTCACCTATACCTGGTAGCACTACCGCGTTAGGTTATGGCGGATAATAGGATGTCGGAATGCGCAGCCAATAAAAATTCTGTCAGTAGTTCCTTACAATCACTCGTAATTATTATTATTTATTATATCTGTTGCTATAAATATGATGTGTTGCGCGTATGATATTCATATTTTTACGTTTTAATTTCTGTCGCCAATCCCCAATGACTGCCAATTGTGTTTTTAGCATTTTTCTTCGTATACAAGATGTTAGGTAGTCAGGTTAACAACGTACATAAATTTCATTCCTTGCCTTTTTTTATTATGTAACTGTTACATGGATAGTTTAGTGGATTTTTTAAATTTTTATTCCGGTTTGTTATTTCCTACGTATATTGCAGTTTCAGATCGTTAAAGAAAGCAGTGTGTCACCTATGTGTGTAAAAACAAATGACACCGAGTTTTTGGAAAGCGATTTAGACTGAGTGCCAAGAGGTTCCAAGAGACACAATGAACAATCTTCGCAGAATGCTCTCCGCAAAAGCACTTTACGATGTGAAATCAGTATAAATGGTTTCATTTGACTCGTGTTCCAACACAGAATAAAAAAATAGCGGACGGCGTGAAAGCTAGTTGTTGGAAGTTGCCGCCCGTTCCTGGAATTTTAGCATGCAGGCACGAATAGAAATTTTGAGCCTATCGTAAAGCAGTTTGTTGCAAATTTTTGCTGGTGTTATAAATATAATTACTTGCTGACCTTCGATAAGGAAGAAGCACTCTGATGGCTTCGACACTGAGCCTTCGTGGGAAATGAAGACGGTGGAGAAAGGGATTCTGTTCTGAACAGTGGTTCTGGTTGGTACTCGAGGACCTCCGGCCTTGACACCTATGGTCAAGGACAATAAGTTTTAAGGGGGTGCGGAACTCTAGCTCACCGGACAGACTCCATACTGCAACGTTAATCTATGCTCTGCATGTGATGGACATTGGTATCATTGTTCTCAATACCCAGTGCGCGATTGAGAGATCTCACTTGCTCACAACTGTTAATGTTTGTTTGTTGTAAATGTTTTACTGAAAAAGTTACATTTTTGCTTGTCAGTAAATTCATTGGTTATAAAGTATCCCGTTCCATTCATAATTTTTTTTTCCTGCTGCTTTACGCCTCGTCGACGGCTAAGGTCATTAGAGGCGAGATGGGACTGGGGGCAAGGAACGGGAAGGAATTCGGCCATGGCCTTTTTGAAGGAAGCATCCCGGCATTCGCCTGGAGTGATTTGGGGAAACCATGGAAAACCCAAATCTGGATGCCTGGACGTTAACCGTTCACCCACCACTCTCGGTTCCATTCATAATAAAATATTGTAAGCTCAAATTCATTCAACCAACCTGCATAATCCCGAGAGTAATATCACATCAATTAGGCAACTGTGTAAATTGAAATATAAGTAAAATCATCTTTTAGCCGTAATGGCGCCCAACATTGTATGGTCAAAAACTAACTTCCAGCGAAGTAGTCATCACAATACAAATTTGAATTACGTTGGTGTCATTACTATTCACATTTTTATCTGTTTCTGAAAATAAATTTTACGTCGCGTATAAAACTTTTTTTGCTACATTTAACATCTTTAAGTAACGATGTATACCTCGTTATATCCACAATTAAGAAGTTTCTGCGAAAATATTTTGTGAATAGAATCGTTATAAAATAATACCTTATTCATCCTAAATGAAGTAGGATGTTAATGGTCGAATCACATATGTCTCTTTGTGATACTCGATTAAATTTCAAGATATTGGCACTAGAGTGGTTGTTGCGTTATCAGCAACCCCCGATTATTTCAATCTGATGACTTTCAATCCTAGTTCATAGTCCGAACGACCATGATTAGGATGGTTTCCCCAAATCACTCCAGGTGAATTCCGGGACGCTTCTTTCAAAAAGGCCATGACCTAATTCCTTCCCGATCCTTGTTCCTAGTCCCATCCCGTCTTTAATGTCCTTAGCCGTCGACGAGACGTAAAAAAAAAAAAAAAAAGTGATTAGGGAGAAGTTCAGCTACTCATCTGCTTCATAGAAATGTAAACGCTGGTCGCCATGATTTTAGTCAACGACACTACCAACAGTGTTACAGTAAGCACACTTTATTCTGTGTGGCTGTTTTATAAAGCTCGCCCTTTTCTGAGCTTTTCATGGTACGTTGACTGGGATAATTTTTTATGATTCACGTTCCATTTGGAAATTTGTGTGCAATCATTGTGACTAAACTGAAGATACATTTATGGTTAACTGCTAAGCTGACCTAAATAGTTTGCCAAATTTTACAAAATTTTTAACACATTTAATTAGTCTGATTTGTCGTCTGGGACCTGAGATAGAGTGGTTTGTCACATTATCACAACCAATATTGCAGCTAATGAGAAATACCATTACGGTAATTAAAATCGATATATTTGTAGGCC
>JARYHS010000538.1:0-49478 GCA_031002005.1 Vandiemenella viatica | reverse complement strand
TGGAAGAGACAAAATCTGAACACGTGAGCATATCATTTGAGGGAAACAGATTACTGGCAATATAAAGAAAATTAAAGACGAAGGATTTCAAAAATTGTACCTCTCTCTATAAATATATATACATAATTTAAGTTATCTGCTTTTTTTTCTTTTTTTCCCCCCCTCACTGCCTGAACGGCATTATACAACCCCGCTATGATTTTTAGCTTTATTTGTGGTTTGACTGATGGTGATGGATTTTATTTTCTCGAACTGTTCACTTTGGGGGAAAACGGCTTTGACCGTAGTGATTACGGCCTGTGTGGAAACCCTTTTGTTGTTCTTATTCGTTCGATAACTAACTGTTTTGATTTGGTCAGTTGGGGATCATTGCCGCAATCAGTTGTGTTAACAACTCGACGATTTTCCCCAGCTGATTTGCTCGTCATGTTCTTGATTACAGCATTGGTGCCAGTGTTGGTCATTTGAGATGGTCGGCGGATGATTATTGAAGTGGTTTGATGACCATCTCTGAGGTCCTTCCGGTCTTCCCATTCGTTGGGAGTGACTGGATTGGCGCTGGCGTTGACGGCTTCTGATGGCTGCTTGAAGCTTTCTTCTTATGGGGCATCCCCCATAACTGGCGGCGTGGTCAGAACCACAGTTTTCATACGTCGGCGTTGCGTCACGCGGACGTGTGCAAACCAAGTTGTTATGGCTCCCTCCGCAGCGAACGCAGGGCACTTGCTTGAGACAGTCTTATTCGTACTTGAATGTCAGTATAGTGCCTACGAACAACGTGAAAAACCATACATGCTTACTAGTAGCTTTCTTGAGTCTCACCTTGATCCTGTCTACCCTGCGCGCCATTCCTACGACGACCAATACGTGACGCTGTAGAGCCTGGGCGATGGCGGCGCCGATTCCCGAGCTGGCTCCGGTGACCAGCTTCACACGACCAGCATACTGCTCGATACCCATCACTGTACTGGCTGCGGTGAAGTCCCAACGAGGAATGAGACCAGAAACGTCAGTAGTTTCTAAAATAATGCTGCACCGTGGTCACGTGTTGCTGTCGTATCTGCTACCGCTGCCTTCAATGATGTTGTCATAACACAAAGTAAAAAAAAAAAAAAAAAAAAAAAAAAAAAAAAAAAAAAAAAAAAACCTCTTAAGCACTTTCTCAGACAGCTGGTTTAGCATCCGTTGATAACATTCCACTCCCTGCGAATTATTCTTGAGTCTGACTAGCAACTTCTATAGTAATAATACATATTTTCAAATGTTACAAAAAATTGCCCAATCCAGAAGTATAGTATCATGCTGAAGATAATAGCCATTAGTTATCTATAAATTACTCAAAGGTGGTTAATCTATTCATTAATACGCGGTAGCTTTGTCCAACACTGTTTTCAGTTTTCAGCACATCGTCTACAAGGCAGTTACGCTTCTTTAATTCAGATCAATTTGTGCGTACATAGTAAGATAACCTGCAACATGATAAACGGTGGCCTGAGTCAAGTTTCTGTGGCTGAACAATGTATAATGTGCTCATACGGTACACTGACACTGTGATGTTCTCTTCTGTTTAGCGCCACATACTTCCTACAGCCTACATTATTCTCTATGAGTAAGTTAACCTTAATATTCCTATGTTGTTTTTTTAATTTCACGGATTAAAAAATTAATCATATGGTGCATTTTCTCTACTTTTTAAGTCAGTTAATTAAAAGTGATGCGTATTTTACAGAACCGATTATTAGTATTTTATGTATATACATACTTCTATTGCGACAGATATAATTTCTTAATGATTTATACAATGCCCGCAACAAAGACTTGGCAGCGTATATTCAGATTTAACAAGTTCTTTCATAATCCTATACAAATATTCGGAAGCAAAAAGATTTTTATTCTGAAGAACGAATTTTCTTAGAGTGTTGAATTTCTTTTGTTACGTTAAATAAACTGACAACATGGGTTTTTATTTATTAATAGTGTAATCATTATATTCTTCAACTGTAGTCTCTCTGACATAGTTTATTTAATTTAACATGCTTAAAAACAATTTCTTAATCAGCAGTTTCAAGAAATGTCTTGAACATTACATGTAATATAAAACTCACTTCAGATTATGCTTTTAAATACTCATATGCCTGTTTTTCAAAATTAGAAATCAGTCTTCATTGCCTCTGCTAGTGTGAAAGTGTTCGTAAATTTTAGTATATGTAATGTTTAAGTGCGAATTACTCTGATGATGTGTGTGTTCAGAGCAGTTTGTTGTTTATGTTGAGAAAACAGCAGGTATTCATCCCACAACTTACGAGCCATAATCAACAGTGGCAATATTTTTATAATTTTTTTCTAAACCCATTTTGATACACACTGTTCTAATCAGCAATCGTGCACCACCAATTATTCTGATATACAGTGCGCTATAATGGACGTCTATAAGGCTGGGACTGTCTTCGACCCATGCCATGACAGCGTCGCCGCCACGAGAATCCCCGTGGGCACCCGGAAGGGTGGCAAAAGACGTTTCTTCCGAGAGTCCGTTCCTCCCCTCCAACGGATATGGCGGAGAGGGGTGATTCTTCCAGGCTTCAATCCCAGGGCGGGGGTGGTTGCTCAGGTGGACGGATAGATCGGTAGAAGTTGGTGAGGCAGGATGAGCTCCACTCGTGTTTGTCCGATGACCCAATTTCGTGCCCCAGGGCTGTGAACACACTCGTTGGCAGTGTCTCCAACGATGGAAATTTCTTACATCATCCGGACTCTTTTTAATACTTTTGATTATATAGGAACGAAGTCTTTCTCGGAGTTGAGAATGGATGTAGTCTTCTCGGGAGACTAGCCGAGTAAGTAAGATGTTTCCACACGATATTTCGGCCATCTGAGACTCCGTCGCCATCTTCTGGTGAAGAAGATGGCGACGAAGTATCAGATCGCCGAAATATCGTGTGGAAACATCTTACTTACTCGGCTAATCTCCCGAGAAGACTAAATACTTTTGATTACATTTTCATTTGATTTTGGAGAGTCAAAGTTTTAAAACATTCATAACCACAGGTATGCAATGCTTGTAACATTACGATAATTATTCATTCCGTTGATGCAGAAACTTGATCCATAGCTTTATCATCACAATCCACAATTGAAGTACGTATAACATCATAAAATATAAATTAGAAACTGTTTTAGCGACAAACTTCCAGATGGCTGCTTGCCAAATGTAACGCAAAAATAGAGTTCCAACATCAAGGGTGGACCTGTTTTTCTCGAAGTCTGCCACAGAAGTCCCTTTCTACTGGCCTAGGCGACTCTCTTCCCTTATCATCGATATGTGAACTGATCAACCGTCAAGAAATTAAGGCGCGCAGCAACATAATACACCCTGATTTACTTTTACTTAAATATTTATATATGGTGAGGTAAATTAATGGAAAGATTGATAGGCAACCACATCAGAAATATATGTGAGGAACGTAATTGGTTTTCAAGCAGGCAACATGGTTTCAGGCAAGGATATTCATGCGAATCTCAGTTGGTGGGATATATGCAAGATATTTCAGATGAAATGGACAAGGGAGGCCAACTTGATAGTGTAGCACTAGATCTGTCTAAGGCGTTTGACAGAGTAAGACATAAAATGGTAGTAAATAAGGTAAAAACCATTGGAGTGGATAAGAAAGTCATTTGCTGGATAGAAAAATTTTTAAAAGGTAGAAAACAGAAAGTTAGGGTAGGAAATGTAGTATCAAAAGAAGTGGAAGTAAAAATGGGTGTGCCACAGGGTAGCGTATTGAGACCATTGCTATTCATTATTCTAATGAATAATTGTGTGGATTGTTTACTATCTGAAATTAGATTGTTTGCAGATGACATAATGCTCTATAAAAGAATCAAAACGATAGAGGATTGTAAACAGTTGCACGGTGATCTGGACAGGATATCTAATTGGGTTGGTAAACATGGAATGAAGATAAATACAAAGAAGAGTCAGCATATTAGATACACAAATAAAAAACAAAAGGTTAATTATGAATATAACATGGGGAAAGAATTGCTTGCTGAAGACTTGAAATGCAAATATCTTGGAATTACTTTTGATAACAAACTTAACTGGGCAGGACACATAGGACAGGTGGTAGGAAATGGTTTCAAAGTTCTGCACTTGTTGGAGAGAGTGATGAGGGGATGTACGAGAGAAGTCAAGGAATTGGGTTACAAAACTTTGGTCAGACCATTGCTCGAATATGGTAGTGTAGCATGGGACCCTCATTTTACGTATCAAATACAGGAGTTGGAGAGGGTGCAAGGAAGGGCTGCTAGATTTGTTTCTGGAAATTATCGCAGAATGCAATCAGTGACGGATATGATAAAGGAGCTTGAATGGGATTCATTGCAAGACAGGAGGAGGATGAGGAGGGTCATGGGAGTGTACAGGGCATATACTGGTGATGAGGCATGGAAAGATATTGCAATAGGTATGAAAAGTAGTGCATGGTAGGGAAAAGATGATCATGACCACAAGCTGGCACTCGATTTCAGGCACAAGGGTGTGCGAAGATTCTCTTTTTTAGGTAAGGGTGTCAGGGATTGGAATGAGTTACCAAGAGAAATGATGAATAATTTACCGAAAACTTTGAAGGAATTTAAAGATAAAATTTGTAGAGGGAAAATGTAGGTGGGTGCAGGATAGAGGGAAGATGGGTTTGTAGGGAAATTGCCACCGGAGCCTGTGTTCCATTGCAATTAAATTAAATTAAATGAAATAGCTTCCGATTCGCTTCGAAGGATGGACACTCATAGCCTGCCTGAATCGGACAGTGGAACGCCCATCTCACCAGTCACCACGTTACAGGAGCTCAACTCCAGTTCTCCTACCTGACTGTTCATCCATATAGAGAGTGACATGGTATTAAGTACAAATTATGCCACTGGCTGGTTGTTCTTAAAATATACTCACCAAACTATAATTTGTTCATCAAAGAATTGTTACAACACCGACAGATGCATTTAATTATTTATTCAGTGGTTAAATGGTAATTAGAAATTCAGCTTATACTGTTTTAATATTTGCTTTGTAACATCATTTTTATTGTTTGGTTCAGTTTGGGGATATCGCTTCAGTTTGGCGCAGTAAGCCCGTGCTGACAGACGTGTCGAATCTGACAGTGTCATTGGTTTACAATTCAACCCTTACGCCTCATCTATATCGAGGCCACTAGAGGAGGAAAGGGACTGGGGGAAAGAAACAGGATGGAATTTGGGCATAAAATTTCTAATGGAACCCTCACGGCATTCGCCTAGGGTGATTTGAGAAAAATTGGAAAATCTGAAGCTGGGTGGTTGAACAGGAATTTTACCCTGCGCCCTCCTGAATGTGAGGCCATAACGTTACTACTCACATACCACGGTCAGTGCGGTAATCAGTAGCGGTGACCAGAGAAGATCCGCACTGTTTCAGTGTGTATAACTGATGTCTAGAATTATCGTTTTTTTAGTCTACAGTCCAGTGATTTTTGGAAAAGTGTAGCCACCACGTACTTATTTTAAGTTTTGATTGCAAACTGAGAATTTCTATTAAATACTTGAAGCTTCAACTTAATTTCTGGAATGTATCCTCTAATTTGAATGTGCACGTTTGAATATGAGGTCTTTTGTCTAGGTACTTGTTGACATGACAACAAAATAAAATTGAAACTGTTGAGCATTGAAAATGGATTCCATTCATTTGATAAACAACTTTCCAATTTGAAGAAAAGTTTTTTTGAAGAGAAATTCATTGGTGACATATAAATATGCCTACAAGATCCAGGTAGGGAATTTCCAACACAAATAAATTGTTAATTCGGAATATTAAGGTGAAAAATTTATCCACTAATCTTAATACATTTTTTAAAACTTCAAGGGCTGTTACATACTGTAGAAACTAGGTACGGTGTTGCAAAGAAGGCTCATATTGTTAACCTTACAATTGATTCCAGGTCTAATCCCAACGCCTACTACGTCCAGGACATCCTAAGCCCTCTTTTTGCAATCTAGTCTGGTATAGTTCACTGTTTCTACTTCAGTTAAATACATTTTGTGACTGTGAAAAATCATTTTCTGAGACACTTGAATCTTGGGAAAGATGGATTTCGCAATATGAGTAATACAGCTGTAGAGAAGGTTAATTCAGTCATAGCATTACCGATAAACCTCTTCAAAGTGCCTATCAGTATTTGACTCATTCCTGCCACTCCGTAGCTTAAAGATAGATCACGATGATGTTACTTCTGTTTAGAATGGCATTTGTGAGGGATTGATTTTATTCAGTATGTAAAACTAATTCTAGTAACTGTAGAACTACTTGTGAAAGACTTGTAGAACGATGTCAACAGTGAATAATAAGTAACATGTATTTATGAATTCAGATATATGTATGTTAAACCAGTTACGAGGACTAGTATAAGGTTTTATAACAGTAAGATAGACAAGATTAATGGCAACACTTTAAAGTCACATTTAATTTGGAGTTACCATTGATGACATAATAAGGACACGTTCAGATTGAAATATTATTTAGGGGTCGTCTGATTCCATTCGTTGTTGCAACTACAGCGTAGCCGCTGTAGTGATGGGTATCGAGCAGTACGCTGGTCGTGTGGCGCTGGTCACCGGAGTCAGCTCGGGCATCGGCGCCGCCATCGCCCAGGCTCTACAGCGTCACGGATTGGTCGTCGTAGCAATGGCGCGCAGCGTAGACAAAGTCTGGGTTAGAACTACTGGAGTTAATGTCTACTGTAGACTGATCAGGAAAGCTGGTATAGAGGTACAAATCCAGGACTGACTTCGATATATTGCATTCTATGCAGAACAGAGCTCTTCGCCGAGCGCTGCAAGCAGCTGCAGGTATCACGTGGTTTATATAAACAATCCAGCAGATCGCCAAATCTTTCTACAAGGCAGCGAGTAATCCCCTAATTAGTCTGTCTTGGACTGTGTAATAATCGTACATCATTTGAGAAACACAAAAAGTTCCTGTCAGCATTGAAAAATATATAAAAATACCAAGAGCAACACTCAAAGCAATCCATGAGAAAATCGGCACAACATCAATCGATTAAAGCAATTGTCTAGAGACAAAACCCTTCCAAAATAACTACGCTACTCAAAGAAAAGCAGATAATGCTCTTGGATAATGGTGATGCCTTGAGCTTATGTTTGAGCTCTAGGTTTTTATTTTTTACAGCTAGTGCAAAAGAAAATTTAGGAGCACCGAGAAACTATTCCACAGCACTTAAAAAAGGTAAAGAAATCATTAATAAGTTCAGAAAATGATACTGTATCAGAGAGCACATGCACATAATTTATAGAAATTTTATGTTTTTTATGGCTTTACGCCTAGTCGACGTTGAGGTCATTAGAGGCGGGAAAGGACGTGGGGGAGTGAACGGGAAGGAATTCGATCATGGATATTTGAGAGAACCATCCCGGCATTCACCTAGAGTGATTTCGGAAAACCACGGTAATTCGAAATGTGGATGGCCGTAGCATTATAAACGTGTTTTGATTTTGAAAAAAATATAATTTACGAAATGTCTAATTTCAAATTTAAATGTTTCAGAATTAATTGGTACAATTACCAGTGCAATATTTTCGCATATTTATTTTAATGAAATTCGATTTCTCAAATGAGATTTTAAAGATAACTGGATGGTTAACATCCCGAATGCTAGCAGAATTTTGAATGAACATATTGTTATCAAAAAGTTTGAGTGAAAATATATTGAAGTACATCTTTTAAAAGAATCTCACTAGTTGAAGATCTTGTCTGCATCACTGAGGCTGAATTTTATTTGATAGTTAATTTATAACTCATTACTCTACCTGCTTTTTTCCATACTATAGTATTTCGTATAGGGCTATGTCGATTATGATATGAATTTTCCTTTCGTTTCTTACGTCTTGCAGGAAGGATCGCTAGTAATAAATTGCTAAGTAATGATGTGACAAGTACTAATATGTTAAATTTAATTAAGTTTATACTCGCTAGCAGCCTTCGGAGGTAAATATTAGCAGATGAGTTGCGAGGAAGGGGAGATATGACCGTTATCACAAACTACCTCTTAATTTCAGGCTTAAGAGGGTGTACAAATTTGTTGAAGAGTTTACCTGAAAACATTGAGTGAATTTAATACAAAAATTATTTAAACAAGAAGATGGGGGTTGTAATGCTATCGTATATTTTGTGTCTCATCCAAATAACAAAAATGATAAGACAGATATGGTGAAGACTTTAAATACTTCGATATAGAAGCTAATTTTCATATAAATTTCATTTTTTTTTTAAAATATAAGTTATACTGCAAACATTTTTAGTTTCTTGGTGTAGAAATTCTACTTACCTGAATATGATGTGGCATTAGTTAGTGGTGGAGCTGAATCCGCCAACCGGTAAACATGTAAAGATTTGATTTTTTTGAGTCAAGGTATGTAAAATTCAATAAAGTAGGCAAACGTAGCTGCGCGAGACACGATGAACGCAGTTTATTTTTCTTCTATTACTGATACATGATTTTGGCGTAAACAATGTCATTCCCAAGTTTCAATAGTTCCAATATTTATAAGTGTGTTCATCAGCTAATGCCTTATTGTTGTTAGTTGGTAGCTCGTGAGCACGCAGATGTCACCACTTTAACTGTTGTGCCGAATGGGAGATGTTTACTATTTTCCTCCTACGGGTCACATAGGTCAATGTAATTTTAATGCTATTGATCCAATTTGTGCTTCACCAGCGTCATTTGGTCAGAGTAATTATTTTCTCCTCGAATTTTTAGGAATCCTTTGTTTACCATGGAACAATAAAATTATTACCTTACTCTTTTATACAGAACCAGATATTTGTGTTGAGTAATTTTTAAAACTGTGTGTTTTACAACTGACTAAAATGTTTTAAGAGCCTTTTTATATTCGTAGTTTCTATTTTGTAATAAAGTATTCTATTCTGCCACAATAGCCATTCACGTAATAGTTAACGCTTCTTCTTCACCATATGTCTACTCTATTCTTCATGTTACTACTACCCTAATAAGTTTGTTACTAAATGCTACATACTAGCTCAATATGTTAATACCAGTATAAAATAGCCCAGAAGTTTTTTATTTTATTGAATGTAAATACTACATATTTAATGACACTATTATGTATGATATTACCTTGGCTCCCACACCAGTTGCCATGGTTGTCTTTGCACTTACACTAACTTCAGTTGTATCTAAATGAATATGATCAGTTTCTTATCTAAACCATAATAACTTTTCACGTTTCAATTCATTGAACCCATCGCACCATTCCAGAAAATATTCCCTTAGTTCCCACACCAGTTTCCATGTTCGACATTGCACCTATGCTAACATCAGCTGATATGAATTAATATGATCTTCTTAACTCTTTACCTATCTGAATAAAAATTATAACGTTTCCAATATCTACTACTTGTAGGTTTTAGTAATTTTCCCTCTAATGAAGAATTGGCTTGGCGACAGTATCCCAGAGAACCGATATGATGACTGCTGCACCACTGGAATATTTGACACAACATAAAGTATCTAAATGTATATTTATAGAACTGTATTTCTTGCCATCCTTTTTAATTGTATATTTATAGAACTGTATTCCTTTCCATCCTTTGTAGATCATTAATTTCAATGTTTTCATTTAGTACTCTGCTTACAGATCCTGCTGTTCACTTTTGATTTATCTGCCTAAGGGACTGTTCCTGCCTGCAACAGGATGCGTTTGAATACTAGTAATTGATCTTCCTTTTCGTTAAATATCGTCAGGCAAATGACTCCATAATGTGATGTATCGCTAGAAACTACTCAATGGATGAATGGATGGAGGAAAATCAAAATGAGAAATTTGCAATTGGGACATAATAATCTAGCGTATTATTAACCAATTTTTATCAGACTCCCAGAATCGCTAATTATAAAATAACCAATGTTTCGAAGTTAATTTTCTGGAGGAAACGTTTCCATTAGAAATTATGTATTATGTTTAAACCGCAACATGTTATTACCACTAAAAGCATTAATATTATCAAGCATTGTTCAGCTGTCCTGATAGCGACTTTGATAGTCTACAAATGTACATGAATTTCCGTCTAATTACTTTATTGATTCGGTCCATACATTATTGAATTTTAATTCACGCACAGAACAAGTTACCAATTCAGTCACTAAATTTGTTACCTGGGATTTTTGTCTCTTCCTCCTGTTTTCCACGCTGTATTAGAATTTCAGGAATATATTACTTCATGACATTTCTTACGTTATACCGCTTGTCTAAAACTAATGAATTTTTGCTAACACGAAATATACTACCCGAGTTAGGTAATGTCCTTGAACTGTTTTGTTTGCTAATTACGTTTAAACCTTCTCTGTATTTTAAATAATTGGGTATTTATTTAGTCCTTTACTAATCATCTACCTGATGGGATTGTCGTACTGATTAAAATAATGGTAACAGCCATCAATTTCAACATCTACTCTAATTCGAATCATAATATTCTGAAAGAAGAGACTGGAACATAACTTTATTTTTGTAAGAAATTATTACAGAATGAAATTGTTATACTGCATATGTTGAACGTTTTCTTGTATATTGAATTTATGTCAGCGTGAAAACACATCAGAAGGTAAAAGAACTATTTCACCCATCTGGTGTTCAGAACGGTTGACCAGTAGCGATTACAAGCATTTCTAGGACCTGGAACAAAAGTTTACATGAAGAACAGTAGGTAAAATCTTAATTATGAATATTATGTGACAAATCTGAGAAAAGGAAGCACTGTAAAGGAACGTAAAACATTTAACTTTTCCAATGAACTTGAATAGCAGAAGCACATGTGGATAATAAGATAATAGTGATTCTAAGTATTTTCATAATAACGGGTTGTGAAAATAATGTTTAAAAGCAGGTTCAGTGTAAAAGTCAAAGCGCTGTCCATGATTTAAGAGGCTGAAAAGACAAACTAACCTGCACTCTAGGAGGCTGAGATAGCATGTATACAGTTGCTTCCGCTATATCCTCGGGCTCCATAAACGGTATATTCTTTGCCATTTCCTTCATATCCTCTGGTACCTCTTCAAAGATCTCGGTCGTTACAGCTCCTGGAGATACTTGCTGCAACGATTAAATGAAGGTATAAATAAAAGCTGTATGCCCTTACAGTAAAAGTATATTTATAGGATAATCCTTGATGATGTTACAAAATTCCAGGGATATTGGAGAAGGATAAATGTAACAATTTGTGGTAACGGCTCGTTGGTCAGTTACTTGAAACTGATAAATTTACAATTCTCCATCATCCCAGAAACTTTGCAACATCATCACGGAATCACCCTGTATAGCCGATACAGTCACAAATCCGTTTATCATATGCCGGTATCGTCTCTTTGCGGTGGGCATATATCTGCTGCTTCAACAGTATAACTGAAGGTACTGTAAGAAGAGCATTGGGTCATCCTAACTAATCAAGGAGAGAAAATATCAATACCTGAAAATTCCTCCTAAGACATCAAAGCGAATATAAATTAAGATTTTTCAGGTACGTCAATGCTTAATGACAGGTGACTAAACTGCAGATTCCTTAATTGATCGCGTTGATAAGATATTTCAGTATTAATAAGTTTTTAATCTTCTATATTGATGAACAAGTATGTAAATATGTTCAATATTTGTTTAGCTAATATAAAAAAATGATAAAATAAAAGTTTCAGAAGGTCTACATGCTATTTAAATTCCTGCAATTCCTTTAAGACTTGATTGCTTTTTTTGTAATATTAGTTTCAGCTGTTTCTTTGTGCCAGATATTTAGGTAATTAGCAACTAAACGGACATAATTAATCCATGAACAACTTCAGAAACCAAATTTCTCGGTGATATAAGGAATTTGGAATGTTTTTGTTGGTTTTAATTTGTGCAATGCACGATATGCCATTACACATTTCCAAGAAAACATTGAATTATGAGGAGATTCGAGCTCAGATGGGTTCGTTGACGGCTGTCTGTCCGGGAGTTTGTCATAACAGGTGACTAATAGTGTCTGTAGTGACTACTCGCCCGCATATACTTGGACCTCCAGGGAGTTTCCGAACTTAAACGATTTAGCGGTCCTGGCGAGAAATCTCAAAGACACGCAAACAATGGCGATACATCGGAAAGTGAGAGAGAGCATAGCTAGATAGACCGAGTGCTGGCAATGGAGATGTTAGGACTGTGGAGAATGTGTGAGATGTGAAGAACCTATAAACAAACACCATATATGGTTATTATTCACTAATTAGTTTTAACGCCCTTCAAAACCAACGCATATCACCTATGATGGTAGTAGGAATCTATTCTGGAAAAGCTTGTTAGGGAAAATGAATAACGATTATTTTTAAACATATTTTTCGTGATATTAGTATCTTTCTGTTAATAGATTACACCAGTATTTCGCTAGGATTTTGTTTATCATAAATGCGTTTTACTTGAAATGATTGAAAATATAATACCAAACATGGATAGCTGTTATTTATTTGACTGATACATTTCGCTATTACATACGTTTCGTGTAAACTTTATCAGAGTTTTTAGTAAAATTCGTTGTTCCATATCGTCTGCAAAATAATTCTTAGGTTATGTTTTAACCTGTTTCTTGTAACTCATACAGATTATTTGGGGTAAAGAACGAATACCCTTTTCCGTAAATGAATTTCTGCGACTAGTTGTCGCAAGTAAACCAAAGGCAACATGTACATTTAATCAAACGTGCCATTGTAACTTTGAGACTTATGGTTGCCATCGAGGAAAGAAATATGTGGAGACGACGCAAGGGACCATCACCACGCACTGAAGTGACGCCGGGTGAAGATGAGGGGGAGGCGTGGCCGCCATATTACCTATCCATACAGACCCGGGGAATATGAGCAAAAACCTCAAAGGGACTCCAGGATAAACGTGACGCTGCAATCTGATGATGAATTATTATGAAACTCGATGAGACAACTAAAAAATTAAGAATAAAATTTTCTGATATCCTGCTTAGTTTTCGAGAAATTCCGTACCAAATGTGAGATGGTTTTGGTTGAAATTCAGAAGAAACGATTGGTCAAAGTCAAATTTGATGATGGATTCTTATTTCGAAAGACGAGTCAAATAAAAAATAAACAATAAAAAATTTCGATATCTTTCCTAGTTCTCGAGATATACTGTCTCAAAAATGAGTTGAAATGCAAAAGAAAAATTTCGCAAAAAGTCAAATTTGATGATCGACGAGAAAAGTCGTAAATAAAGAATAAATTTTTTCGATATCTTGCTTAGTTTTCGGGATATACTGTCTCCAAATAGCAATTGTATGGATATGTAGTTTAGAGGCGGCGTCACAGAATAAGCGGTGTTTGCTCTCCATATATTTCTTTCCTCCATGATGGTTGCCTCGTATTAACTTTTTTTTATCTTTGCTCTTCGTATGTTTGTGCAGTTACTTCCAATTAGACAATTACGTTTTATCTGGCATCGCTGTCATATTTTCTTTTAAATCTTTAAGTGAAAATGAAATAAAATTCAATGATTTATTTTTAACAGTATAAGCGCAAATAGTCATTACAGTTATTAAACTGAATTTTTCTGACTAGCCAAGCAGCGCTGTTTGTGTAGGCAGTGTATCACTTCAGGCATTGCGCAGACTCACATAAGGTTGCTTATCAATGGAGGTGATCGCGCACTTTCCAGAAAGCGAATTTTATTAAAGAGGATGTTTATATTTTATTTTTGTATGATTAATTTGAACCCGAGACCGGCTGATCATCTGTAAGAAGAGAGATGAGAGCTATTCAGCAGGGAGTGACGCTACAGAGAGAGAAACTTATATGGGAGGCTTCGATCGAGCTACAACTATCATATGGACTGAGACAGGCAGACCACGAGATCTTCACAAATTTCGATTGGATGCTTCAAGATCGAGATGATTGATTCGCTCGGATGTGTGAGTGCTTCCTTAAGCGTTGACGCCCGCTCCGTTTACAAAATGGTAAAGACATCACTATTGTTTACAGTCTCCGTATATTGCAGTTGCATATAACCTACGTGCCAGAATGCACCTGACTAATTTCCTCCTTTGAGGCACCGTACCGGGACTCCATCACAAAATTGGAGGAACATATACACACCGAGGATTTCACCCATTTGGAAAACTACAAAACAACTGTGTTCCAGTATCTCCGCAACCGAGCATATTTGGAACAAATATACACGGATGGCTCCAAATTTTCTAATTTAACCGGCTGCGTCTTTTACAAACCTAAATCCTGAGACAAGGGGGCCTTCAAATTACCAGCGGAGGCTTCTATCATGACTGCAGAGCTGACGGGCATCTTGGTAGCACTTAAACACGTGAAGATTTCTCACGTTAAAAACTTCATAATTTTATCCTACTCAAGATCGACTCTGTCCCTACTAAAAAAACCATCACAGGTAATGGCATAATGACCCTCGAGTATATGATATAAATGATTCCTGTTCCAGACCCAGTTGGTCAGATCAAAAACAACATAAAACTAAAGTGGAACACTGAATGGAAGAGCTCCCTTCTGCTGATCAAAGGCCAAAACTACGGGTGCATTCACCCAGAATACCCTCCCATCATTGGTACGAGGTACACAAATGTTCTCGGAGACTCAGCACCTGTACTGCTAGACTATAATTCAACCACGGTTGCATGAAGCAACACCTTCACAGACTTCACGTAATAGACTCTCCCAACTGTCCTTGCGGAGAAATTGAAGACATAAACTATCTGCTATTTGGCTGCCGACGGAAGAAGATGGAGATTTATCACTTCCTAGATGCGCTCATGAAAGAAGATATTCCGCTACCCATTTGCACTGCCTCACACCTTGCATCTGAAGATTATACTATTTATAAGATTTTATGCCAGCACATGGAAAATATTGGCGTCACAATCTAAATTAATTGTAAATAACTTGTATGTAATTGCAGGATATTACTATCGGTATATTCTTTATGTTATTCTCCAAAATTATATAGATAACTGCACGATATTAGCATAGTTATACCAGAGATGTTAATCTGTAATAGAAAGTGGCTGTATGGGTGAAAGCCAAAATGCCAATAATAAAATAAAATAAATAATAATTGCAGTTGCATTTGTGCAGATTTTCCTTGGTACAACTAACATTGTAACTTAAAATTTCACGTTTTAGAAAATTAAATCAATATTCAAATCCTGAGAGAACTTTCGTAACTTGAATTTGTAATTATCTGCTAATAATTTGATTATGTTCAATTTGCATTTTCATGTTTCCGATAAATATTACATTTTCCTTGATTGTTAATAACTCTTATTTTGTAAAGCTTGATGTCAGCGATGTTGTCATTTTCTGCAAGAGAATATACCACTCCGTTCAGTTATTAATTTATTCATTTATGAATTGTAATTAAGTAACTATCAATATTAAAATGGAAACCCTAATCCCACGCGTAAAGTAAACACTTCATCAATATTCTTGGCCGCCGCTCAAAAATTCTATCACTCTTATCTTGCACAATCCTACATCAATGTCATCCTAAGAAACAGAAACGCAATACTGGCTCGTCAGTGTGTACATCAACATCTTCAAGGTTTTCATAATCACTTGTTGCACCCTATCTAATTTATGTCGTCATACTTTAATGGAGTATCAATCAATTGTCACGATATAAGTTTATTACTGATTTGATGACAATCTAGTTGTGCAAACACTAAATGTTCCTTTAATAACAGTGTTACTGCTCTATCATATAATTGCTGAATGGATACTTACCCCTACTCGAATTTTGCTCTTTCTTGCAACCAGGTCTTTCCTTAGCCCTTCAAGAAGTACTTTCACAGCATGCTTACTGGCGGAATACATCGCCATACTGGGCAAAAGTGGTGGCACATGTCCCGCATAACTGTCGACAAGAAACAACCGTCAGTCTGAAATATGTTTACAGCAAACTGTTGACATGAACAATAGAACGAAATATAATTTCCGTCATATTAACACATCGTAGAAGAGAAACATCGAAACGCCAATTTGCTAGTTACCAGTAATTGTATTTTTAACTGTAATGAATTTAATATTAAACTGAGATAATTTGTCTATACTATTATTTTCTCTTTATTAATATAAGAATGATTTAACCATCTTCTTCTAATCTTGCCTACACGTAAGTTTAGTTGAATATATTTTACGAGGAAGATCATTCAATTGTAAAAGTATAATCACATACAGTACTTCCAAACTGTCGTCACTTTCTGTACTCTCGTCGTTTACTTTCCTATCTATGCCAGTTGTTTAAAATTAAATATATATCAATTTATACGCATTTAAGTTAAGAACTGAAAAAAAAACTCACAAAAATATATGATTAAGGATAAAGAAATCAAAACATATTAATAAAAAACAATTAAAAATGTACTTAATTACATGTTTTGATAGGATTTTATTTCAAAACTGGAAGTGAAAGAATATTAAGTTTTTCTCTTTGTTTAGTAATATTCTAGATCATATCGATCACGTTCTGAAATAATTATGTGAGTTATTCTAAAAAAAAATATTATTACCAGTTTTAGGATTATTTTGAAACATTTGCTAAGTAAATTGAATCAACAGTTTTATAAATGTTTTTTAATATTATACAACTATACGCTGTTTGGATTTGTAAAAAGAACAAAGTTTATTCCAAGAAATTTGGTACAACTCCAATGATTACTCTACTCAGAAACGTCATGAAGCAGCTAAATTTAAGAACTGCGGTGGAAACCACGCTGCCAGCTACAGAAGCTAGAGCCTCCATCGCATAAATGATGCCACATGATCGACTCAGAGGTGCCAAAACTTCTGAAACCAAACGCAACGAAGAGGAACTTCCAGCTTCCAGCGGTGTAGTGGAGAACTTGCCACAACCTTCAAAGTACCAGCTACCTTTCCACCCATCAAGCAAGGGGAAAAGAAGAGTGATCCTGCAAAGCAGACGATTCAGCGCAAGGACGAAAAATCCAGTGTTAGTGCCACTACAGAAAGGCAACGCATCTGAAAACCCCAGCCGCCACCTCTGAGCACAGTGACTCGCCAACTGATTCTAACCCTCAAACAAGTCAAACTGCAGCCAGAAATCGCACCCGCCGCCACAATCAGCCTCTTGGTGGACCAGAGTAAAACATCGGAGTTGACGAGATTTTGAACATAATTGATAAGGTGCTCAACACGTTACTGTGCCTAGGCAAAATCCGTATGTTACCCTGGAGTACGGATTTTTGTTCTCTTGAAGATCTTTGGAAGCCCTCCAGATTGTAGTATGGAACTGAAGAATGAGGCAAGCCAACGAGATGTAGCTGGTAGACAGTTTCTAAAAAGTTCTGGACAAATCACATTTAATCCTGCAGCTCTTCCATTTCAAACAGTCTTTAAACCTTACTGAACCTCTTGTAATGTGAATGGATGAGGGTATATAGAGTGAGGTTGAGTTTCGCGCTTTAGACATTTAAGCTCAGATTTGACCCGTCTAGGGAATTGCTTGTCTTTTTTGTTCTAGAAGTATATAAAATGTTATTTGATATTGATTCCACATTAATGGATGAGTATGTCCTTGTGGGTATTGATGTAGGATCTAATTTACGAATAAGATACCAGGCTTTTCTACTGGAATGGGTAAAGTTAAGATTTTAAAGAGTTTTTATCCATTTATCTCTTCCAGCTTCGTCAAGTGATCCCAGCAGTTCTGTTGTCTTGTCATGAGAGATCCTTTTCTCATATTCTTCTAAGTTTGCTTGACTCCTAACTACAGCCTTTTCTGAAGCCTCGCGGGATGGCTCTATTCACAGCAGCTTTTATTAGTCCTGCAAACCTTGCATAATTCTCTGGGACAGCTTTGATCCATCGAATGTTAGCATCAGTATACTTCGCATAGGCTTCCCAATCTGCTTTATGGAAGTTTCACCGAGATTTAGGGGCGGATCGGATAACAGGGTTCCTATTTTATAGATTATGGATCTATGCTGGCCGTGAGGGAATTCACCGAGAACTTGTCTCCGTACGCGACAGAAAGGAGCTGTTAAACCAAAAGAGGCGAAAGAGAGGTCAGGTGAGTAGTCTTGTTTCCAACGAGCGGTATGAAAGGTACCTTTGTCTTTAGAATAAAGAATTAATGTCAATTTGTTGACATCAGCCCATTCTATTAATTTAATCCCGTTCTCGTCACACTGGTTATACCCTCAAAACACTAGTGACTTGTATGAAATCGATTTAAGTTCTGGAGTGCATTGTTTTAAATTACGACCTAGAAATCGGAGCATACGATTTTCATTCCCAATTACATTCTCAATATGCTCATTCCACGACAAATTATTATGAATTGTTACCCCTAGGTACTTAGTGGAATCTACCGTTCTGAGGACAGTACCATTAATTGTATATTCAGAGTTAAATGGTGTCACCTTTTTACTTACACGCATGACTTGGCACTTTTTAGCGTATAACTTATGCTGCCAGCCATTACACCACGCAATTCTTTTCATAATATCGTCTTGTAACAATTCGCAGTCGTCCTGGGTTGTGATTTTATGATAAATAATAGCATCATTTCATAATATTTCATCCCCCTTATTATATCGTACAAATCATTAATGTATATGAGAAACAACAGTGGCCCTATCATGCTTCCCTGAGGAAACCCCGGACCTCACTTCGGTAAATGATGAACGTTCACCATCGAGAACTACACATTGTGTTCAGCCGTTCAGAAAGTGTGCAACCCAGTTGCATATTTGTCTAGGTATGTCGTTACAACGAAGTTTTCTAAGTAACCTAGTATAAGGCATAGTGTCGAAAGCTTTTTTAAAGTCTAACAGAACTAAACCAACCTGGGATTGATAATTTATAATACGGATCAATCCAAAATCCAGAGGTCTGTAAAATGACACTATTATGAACGTTAAACTTATGCCAATTTTCCCTTCACTCATACTAACTCGCAAAAAGTGTCTGTTTCTGTTTTACTATGGAGCAATTGGCGGTTTTATTAATGGCCACGAACACAGCTCCACCCATTGAGGTAACTTTGTCTTTCCGAAAGACATTGAATTGAGGAGCAACTACTTCGCTGGATTCAACCTCTGGCGTCAACCAGATATCGGCTTGTAGAATTATATCGACATCCTTAGTCGCAAATGCAGCTTGGATATCGGCTACTTTCCCTCTAATACTACGAAAATTTAAGACCATTATCCTTAGCTGCTTAGTATCGGTATCTGCGCAGTCTAACTTAGCATTTTTACTATTTGCGTTGCGAAACGGGTGAAGTATTTGGAGCTGTAAATTTCGACTAATTCATGCCCTTACTTCCAGAATCAAGATCTAAGTTATCGACGCTTCCTCTTCGTTGAACAGAAGGATCCTCGGGCCTCACGATGTTCCTAAAAAATAATTCACATTAAGATCGTTCCATACTTTTGCAGCCTCCTTGGGCGCCATTCTCGATGTGTAGTGGACGCCAGACCTGTAAAATGCGTCCCAGCTGGCACCTATCATCGGTCGAAGGCAGACCAACCCCTAGTTGTTTCTGCGACACAGCTCGTGGAAACTACAATTCAAATTATAGCTCTTCCACCATACGGCTTCCCCACAATTGATGCGCGGCACAATACTACAAATGGAAAATTGCAACGATACCGAATTTTCTCGCGCTGATTCATACGGCTTGTTGGTCATCTTATCCATTGATTTAACTATATCTGCAACAGAAACACGAGTGGTATCCGTGACACGTGGCACGGTTTCTCCTGAAAGATTAACACAATGAATGTTAGTATGACGGTCAGCACCATTCTTCTCAGTTAGGTCTCGTATGGGTTTTTCCAGACGTCGGACGTTGGAGATGCCAATGATAAGTAAACAGTTTCCTGAAATCGCTCAGGATCTGCGCAAAAATCTGCTGTGATTCTGGGTCATTCACAACAAAATCGCTAACCTCCTGCAAAACTGAAAACGCGTTACTTAGTGGCAAGATATCATTTTCCCGTCGGTTATTTTGGAATTTTGATCCCTTTCTCAGACCCACATGGTGTCAGACGTTCCCTGCAACAGATACCTGACAATCCTCACTTGCCGGTTCTGCATTACTAGCCTCCAGTAATTCTTCGACGCACTCCTAGGATGCTCCATACCTGTGCCTGAATATATGCCATTGTAGTAAAAATCTCATCTAGAGCCTGACGCCTACTGGAACACATTGCATAAACAATGTTACCTGAAATAGGCGAAAAAGGAGCTACCAACAAATTAAACCCAAAAGTCAGTGACCGGTGCAATTGGCTGCGGAAGCTCAACTGACTGGCTCACTACCTAAACAGGAAATATTCGAAGATAAAAACTGTCAAGCACAATTTAAATCACACACAAAATTCTGCTACTGCTTCTACGGCAGCTCTACAGGAAACAAAGTATTTCGGACAGAGAATATACGCACCTGTTTATATGTATTATAAAACCGTCGTCGACTCCCCTCTTCAGCATACTCTGAACAGCTTCTCTTGTGCAGATGCTGAGGCCCATAACGTTCACGTCCAAAACTTTCTTCCATCTCTCAGTCGGAGAGGCTGGTTACATCAAAATCAATGTTAGTGCACTGTTGTAGAAAATTATATTCTAAAATGACGGGAGTGAGATGGAAAAATAATAAATGTTATTATGAATTAAGAAAAGGGAGATTAATGGCTACAAAAATTGAAACTATAAAATTAAAATATTATCCTCTGATTTAATATTCCTCATTAACATTCAATTGTTCATTTTCAAGTTCAGTTTGAAACTTTAATGTTCATAACAGTGAGTGCGTTTCCTTAACTGAAGATCTTTTAAATCTCCAGAGTCCCTATTTATCGATCAGCCTCCTCATATTTAATGATATTCCAACTTCTGAATCAAATATTATCACAAATACACGTACACACCTCGTCATTATTATATCATGATTACTGATAAATGGTAGAGTTATTTAGTTACTACAGTTACATTACTGCGAAATCCATAGTCAGAAGAATCGGTAGCGCAAATCATTTCGTATCAGCGGTGTTGTGTTTCTATTATACATTTAAATATTATGAAATATTTTCTGCAATTAATTTCATATTTATATTATTTTACATTATGTCCTCTACTGGATGATTCCCTGTCTGAATTTTTAAAGTGATTAATACAATATATGGAGATCTGCGGTCAGATCAGCTTCAAAATTGTCTGATGAAACAGGTTTCTAAATTTCCCGAATCCAAATTTCCTTTCTTTCTTGGATTCTTATCCTCTCTTCGTGGCAATAATAGCGCTAAAGAATTGTAACTAAAAAGAAGGAAGAAGTTCAGATTTTTTAACCAGAAATTGTTCCTTCTTAAACAAAGGTAGGAAATTAAAACTACGCAGTTTTTCTTCTACGAGTGATTAAATGCTTACTATGGGTTTGTAATACATTTAAAAGTGTTTGAGAGAGTAATTACACTAGCCGATACCCGCGACTTCGTACGTGTGGTCATGGTCATGGTCAAAATTTAATATAGAAAGCTGTTAGTAACTTATGATTAGTCACAAACAACACCAAATCGGCATATGATGACAGGAAAGCCGTCTCTATTATCGAACCTGTCTCATAAAGAGAATCAGTTTCCAACATATTTACAAACAGAAAAAGAAACGAAGGAGCAGGGATTTTGAGAAGAGAAAAGGGGAGGGGGGGGGGGGGTAACCGAGGACAGCTTTATTTCAGATTGGTCTTTTCGTCTTTAACATGAACATCCGTTTCTTGGATTTTCTGATAACTTTAGCTGCTCGCGCTCTGCTAGAGCAACCAGTTACGTCAGGTTAACACCAGCAAGGCATATCAAGAAAGAAGACAAATAAACTGATGCCATAAACATTTAGGCAGACACAAATTAATTGCACAGTGCAGAGCAAAACGACATCTATACATAAATACGTTTTGTCTTTAAACGAAATTTGCTAACAAATCATACACCAACAGACTCCGCGAAAAGCACAGCTTGAGCAACTGAAGTAACATTACCGATTAACACACTCATCCGTCCGCTCCTAAATTTGTGATATCTACAGTTTAATATGGAATCTGAAAAACTGACCGCCCAAGCATGGCTCATACAATAAAAAATATTCTTAAAAATATTTGCCTCCATCTGGATTTGAACCGGTAACTACGATACAAGCATTGGTAAGCCAGCGTGTTAACCACTGAGCTACCAGCTTGCAATTCCGTAAGAGTCTTACACATACTTAGCGTCGGTCTATGTTTGTTTCTGTAATTTTTAGAAATTAGATGACAACATGTACTGCTTATACAGAAAAAGTATCGTATGTACATCCTAATGCCAAATCACATCTCCTAGTCACATTTCATCACGATCAGAGTAGCCGCTTAGCCCAAGAAACCTAACAAACAGACAGACAGAGAGAGAGAGTAACTTTCGCATTTATAATAATACAAGGGTGAATCAAATGAAAACCTTAAATATTATTTATTGTGCAGAAGTGGTACAAAGCTGTATCACTTTTCAACATAATCTCCCCCACGCTCAATGCAAGTCCTCCAGCGCTTACAAAGTGCATAAATTCCTTTTGAAATTTTTTTTTGGTAGTCCGCGCAACCACTCATGCACCGCGTGGCGTACCTCTTCATCACAACGGAACTTCTTTCCTCCCATTGCTTCTTCGAGTGGTACAAACATATGGAAATTACTTGGGACAAGGTCTGGTGAGTTTGGTGGATGAGGAAGACACTCAAAATGCAGGTCTGTGATTGTTGCAACTGTTGTACTGGCAGTGTGGGGCCTTGCATTGTCATGTTGCAAAAGGACACCTGATGACAGCAATCCACGTCGCTTTGATTTGATTTTAGGCCGAAGATGATTGTTTAGGAGATCTGTGTATGATGCACTGGTGACAGTGGTCGCTCTAGGCATGTAATGCTCCTAAATGACGCCTTTTTCGTCCCAAAAGAGAGTCAGCATAACCTTCCCTGCTGATGGTTCTGTTCAAAACTTCTTTGGTTTTGGTGATGAGGAATGGCGCCATTCCTTGCTCGCTCTCTTTGTTTCCGGTTGGTGCAAATGAACCCAGGTTTCGTCCCCAGTAACGATTCTTGCAAGGAAGCCATCACCTTCTCGTTCAAAGCGCCGAAGAATTTCTTCACAAGCATCAACATGTCGTTCTCTAATTTCAGGAGTCAGCTGCCGTGGCTCCCATCTCACAGACACTTTGTGGAACTGGAGCACATTATGCACAATGTGGTGTGCTGAACCATGACTAATCTTTAAACATGCTGCAATGTCATTCAGTGTCACTCGGCGGTTTTCCATCACTATGGCTTCAACTGCTGCAATGTTCTGTGGAGTCACAATTCGTTGTGCCTGACCTGGACGAGGAGCATCTTCCACTGAAGTCACACCATTTGCGAACTTCCTACTCCATTCGTAGACTTGCTGCTGTGACAAACGTAAATCACCGTACTGAACCTTCATTCTTCGATGAATTCCAATAGGTTTCACACCTTCACTACTAAAAAACCGAATAACAGAACACTGTTCTTCCCTGTTGCAAGTCTCAAGTGGGGCAGCCATCTTTATACTGATACAGCGACGGTATTTGTGCATCTGCACTATGCTGCCATTTACAGGTCATTATGCACGCTGCTTGTAGCACGCTTACCAACTTACAGGATAACGGCACGAAATTTCGATTTTTTTATTACAAATTTATTTTTTATTTATTTATTTATTTATCAATCTTCATGATTTACACAGTCAAATGCTTTTGCAAGATCACAAAATATTCCTACAGGATTCATTTTATTATTCAGATCCTCAAATGTGTTATTTAAAAATGAATATATAGCCATTTCTATGGATGATCCTTTTCTGAACCCAAATTGTGAATTAGTTAGGATATTATAGTGTGTAACATGTTTTATTACTCTACTATACATGACTTTTTCAAAAACCTTTGAGAATGTTGAAAGTAATGAAATGGGACGATAGTTGTCTACACATGTTACGTCTCTTTTTTTAAATAATGGTTTTACAACAGCATATTTTAGTCTATCTGGAAAAATACCTTGTATTAAGGATTCATTACAAATGTGAGCAAGTACATGACTGATACAGTCTGAACATCTTTTCAGTAATTTACTTGATATATTGTCATAGCTGGAAGAATTTTTAGGTTTTAATTGTTTAATGAGTTTATTTATTTCTGAGACTGTTACTGGTGGCAATTTCATCTCCACAAAGCTATTTGGGAAAGCAGTCTCAAGAAGCCTTAGAGCACTATGTGGGGATTGCTTTTCTACGCCTAATTTATCTACTACTGACGTAAAATGTTTGTTAAATATTTCACAAACTTCCCCTACTTCGCTATACACATGTCCATTTTGTTCTATTTTTATGTCTTTAGAGTGATTTACAGTTTTTCCTGTTTCAGTCTTTATTATATTCCATATTGTTCTCATTTTATTGTCTGAATTTTCAATTTTCGCCGATATGTACTTGTTCTTGGCCTTCCTTATTACATTTCTTAGTATTTTAGAATAGAGTTTATAGTGAACTTTCAGCGCATAGTTATCTGATTCTCTCATTTTTAAATAAAGGTCCCTCTTTGTTTTTCATTTGACTCACCCTCGTAGTATAGATTTCGTTTACACTTACATGTAGGCGGAGCGTCCGCGACAACTCCAGCGTTGTTAATGAGAATATCAACACCACCGAGGTTATCTTCGATCCACTTGAAGGCAGCCAGGATACTTTCTTCGCTCGTTACATCTCCTTGCACTGCGTGCAGTTTACCAGGGGCCCCTTTAACGTCCAATTCCTGAAAGAATCAAAATGGTGCCGTAAACTTTTTTTCGTACAGCGGTTAATTCTACTATCTTTCACAACCAGGCTCTATTCTGCTCACAGGATGTTCAAGAACGAAGAAACAATCCTGTTCATTACAATAATTATTCATTGTCCCCGTTGTATAGGCTGTCTCAAAAGCTGTAGCCCAAAGCGTGATCTGAATTCAAGCAAATCTAGTTGAAACTAGGGAGATTTTATAGGACATTGCAGAAAGATAGGTACCGAAATAATATCAAAGATATTCCTATTTATAATTTTGCCCTTCCTTAAAACACTCTCCTTTCCGTGTTGATTATTTCACTAGTACGTGACACAATACAAACGAAACCACAGAATTGCATATGTTTTTTTTTTGTTCTTTGTAGTAAATTAACCATAATTAGATCTTACAAAGAAATGAAGGAAAAAGAAATTCGTTTAGAGACAGAATATTTCTATAACAAATAAATGTCACCACAGAATATTTAAGAGGATATGCCGGCAACGTTGCGTTTGGGTTCCCCTGTCTGCAGAATAGTTTCAACCAGGGAGAAACAGCTATTAATATGAATCCCCTCGCAGGAAGGAAAACTGAGACAGGAAAACATGGATAGGGAACACGTGTTTATAATTAGGCAACTCTCGGCTGAAAATCTATGTTTAAAGCCAACCCTGCAGATTTTGTTAAACGATTTGTAACTATGGACCTGGAGGATCACTTTATATCCAAATCAAAGAAATAATCAATATGGTGGATGTTCCACAGTTTTTTTTACAGAAGGCAGCGGCTGATTCTTCTGATGAGAAACTTTTATTACCTATTCTTTAAGATTCTTAAAGTGTACTATACCTACTGCATAACCTTCAAGTTTGCATATAGCGCCATCCTTTTAACCAGTTATAAAAAAAAAAAAAAACTAGCTGTCGAAAAGGTTTGTTTATGAGAAAAATAATCCCAGTCACAGGTCTTTCACTGTCATGGTAGCAGTTAACGAGTATTGGCTTAACATAGTACCACAACACTCCTTATAACGCGGTTGGGCCGGTAAGATACAATCTATTTCTTAATCTTAAAAAAGTTTTACGTGGTACCAATTTTAAATCGTATGCGTTGTCCTCTCATTTTTGAAATCCTTGAAAAGTCCTTGTATGCGGATGACGTCAAAGCACTGGAACATCGTTTGAAGAAGTTTGTGGATCTCAGAGGGAAATTCTCATTCAAGTTAGAATTACTTCTGTTCTAAAAGTCCAAATCTAAATAAAAAATAAGATCTTGCATGGATCTCAAGATTCTTAAAATGTCAATATCAGAAGTTAAGATTATTGCTTGACTTACAGTCGTAAACATTTTGGCGTAGTGCCATAAGACGTTAAATCAATAAAACATTTCTAATGATGTGATCAGAAATATTTCTATCGTTCTACCTAGTTTGATCTCTTCAGTTTCAGCTGATGAACAGGTTGGAACACTGTTTCTCTGTAGTGAGTTATATTGCTAATTTCTGCTATTTTTCTCTTTCTTTTGGTGGTTAGATTCACTTAATGCAATTTTTATAAAAAAAATGATAATTTAAAATGAACTACCGGTGTTTATTCTTCATAATTTTGTAAATAAATGACAGTGGCTCTGGTTAGATCTAGGGGATGGAACTAAACAGCAAGTAACCACCGTATAATATTTCGGTCTACATCCTGCTACCTCGAACAACATTTTTCTGTTACTTTATTTGATCCGGAAAGTAGCAACCGGTTAAAGAACTATTTATACAGAAGATACAATAGATTGAGCAAAGCAAGTTAAGTTAATGACGTAATGGACATCGTGAGGTTCCGATTGTGGTATTTAGTTTCATTTCTCCTATTTCGTGCCAACTATCGCAATTAGTCTTTATGTGCAATCATCATATAGAAGAAAACTTTAAGCACTGCCACTACATATTGAGGAAACAAGACCCGCGCAACACTTAAGTAGTTCAATATCAAGTTTCGCAATTAGGTACAAAATTTTTCCGTAACGTATACAACGGAAATGGCACGGAAGCTATCAAGTGGGAAAGAGGAGATAAATCCTGAAAATGTAAAGCCAGTAGTAAGGGTGTTAATGGTTAACTGTAGAAGTATAATGAACAAAGTAATCGAATTTGTAAACTTAATAGAGATACACGAACCACAAATAATAATTGTTGTAGAGAGTTGGTTAAAAGAAGAAGTACTAGACAGTGAGGTTTTTCCTGATGGTTACAGAGTGTACCGCAGAGATAGAGGAGCAATTGGTGTAGGAGTTTTCATACTAGTTAACAAAAACTACCACAGTTTACTGACGTTCATAGATCAAGATCATGAGTTACTTGGGGTAGATTTCTGGGCTAATAAAAAAGAAAAAATCAGAGTGTTGGCTGTTTACAGCAGTGGCAGAATGACAGAAGAAGATGAGGCGTTTGGGGAGAAATTAAATTCATACTCATCTTTCAGAGGTGAGAATAGAATTATCATCATCGGTGGGGATTTAAATTTACCAGGTGTAAACTGGGAAGGAAATAAGATAAATAACACAAGTTAACGAAGATTTGCAAATATCTTAATAAGGGAAGGAGAATTTACACAAGTTGTTGAGCAAAACACTAGGGGACAAAGTATTTTGCGTATATTTCTAATTAAATCCGATGAAAACCTTTTGAGGTATCAAGTAACAGAAGGAATAAGTGATCATGAAGCTGTTCTAATGGATATTAGAGGATTCAGTACACCAGCAGCCAAAATTGAAGGGGGAAATAGGTATAATTATAAAAAGGCACAGGTTTCGAATTTGAAGAGATATTTCAGAGCAAATGGAAGGAAGACTTAAGTATAGTTGAGTCAAGGTGAGAAGAATTCAAGGAGATAATAAGAAAGAGGGAAGAAAAATTTATTCCAAGGCAGAAAATAGAGAAAGGTAGAGAATCTATGTACTATAATAGGGAAGTGAGGAGGTTAAAGAGGTTGGTAAGAAAAGAACATAACAGAGTTAAGAGACAGCAGGGTAGTAGGGAATATTTAAAACAACTAAACAAGGACTTAATAACAGCAAAGAAAATGGCTAGAGATGGGTTTATGAAGAGTATTGTCAGTGCAGGAGGACCATTGACTGATGCATCTAGAAATTACTATGGCTATATCAGGAAACTGAGGGTTTGAAAAAGGCAGAGATTTTAAGTAACTGGTTCAGTCAAAGCATTATGGACAATGAATCAGAAACAGGAGAGTCCAATTCGGAGAACGAGCTTAACAACACAATTAGAAATGACGATAGTAAAAAAATTGATATTCTTCCTGAGGAAATCATGAAGGAAATAAGAAAGCTGAAAAAAACATAAAGGGGCTGGTGTAAATAATATTACTACAGATTTCTTAAAGATAGCCGGATGTGGCATTGTACCTTATTTTGAAATATTATTTAAATTGACTCTGGATACTTGCTGCTTACCACAGGACAGGAAAAGTGCAATAGTAGTACCGGTACATAAAGGAGGGGTGAGAAATAGAATTGAGAATTACAGGCCAATCAGTTTGACATCAGTGGTAGGTAAATTAATGGAAATATTGATATGCAACCACATCAGAGATATATGTGAGGAACGTAAGTAGTTTTCAAGCTGGCAACATGGGTTCAGGCAAGGATATTCATGCGAATCTCAGTTGGTGGGTTATGTGCAAGATATTTCAGATGAAATGGACAAGGGAGGCCAAATTGATAGTGTAGCACTAGATCTGCCAAAAGCGTCTGACAGAGTAAGCCATAAAATGGTAGTAAATAAGGTAAAAACCATTGGAGTGGATGAGAATGTGATTTGCTGGGTAGAAGAATTTTTAAAAGGTAGAAAAGAGAAGTTAGGGTAGGAAATGTAGTATCAAAAGAAGTGGAAGTAAAAATGGGTGTGCCACAGGGTAGCGTATTGAGACCATTGCTAGAGGAACTGCAGCATATTTGGAATACCAGTTTGTTTTTTGAGAATAAACTTAAAGAAAAAAGGGATATCTTAGTTAAAAATACATTTATTATTTGAAGAACTATTAAACTTTAATATTAATAACTATAATATAAAACAAAAGTCAGGAACCTTATCAAAAAACAGAAGAACTACAAAATTAAAAATTATGTGAATTGACTTAGAGTGCAGGTAATTTGGAATATAGTATTCCAAATTATATTCACATTTTTCATTAACATACTGTTAACACTTTATCTTAAAAACTAATTAATATTTAATCTTTGTAACAGTTTTACAGTCTTGAGTTCTCTAAGTAATCAATCTTTTTAAACAAAATATCAAAAACAATATTATTATTAAGTAATCAGTCACAATAATCACAGAAAAGTGTTAATATTAACTTATAGTTTTACTATGCTTAATTACTATTTTTGCAGTAATCACAAATATAAACACCAGATTCATAACCACCACAAGCACCGTGGACCCACAATTCGCACATTAAGCACTGCACCCATTCTTCACCCCTTTTATCCTCACTGTATTTTCCGTTACAGAAAAAACTCCACTAGCAAATTTTTAATATCTTGACCGAAAACTGGCTTTCGACCAATAATTTTATTCATTACCGATTCAATCGGGGAGTTTTTATCATTCACAAAACGAAAAGTGTTGACCTGGGAACGTTGAAGTGTTTAGCAGCCTTTAAGTATCCCATCCTCTTTTCTCGAACGGCGGCAATAGCAACAGCCATTTTTTCCGTCTCCCATATCTTTCTCTTCTTGTATACTTGAGGTGCTGCCATTTCTAAAAAAAAACAAAAAAAAACAGGCGAATTAATATCTGCTTATAAAATGTGTATAAAATTTGGAATATTCCAAATTATGTTCACGTGTAGTATCCCAAATTAACAACATACCATCCTAACCTAAAACGGCATGTCACATTTTCAATTCTACAAATATTCACAAAATCAAAGTTAAATCATTAACTAAAAAGGTCACATAACAGATTGAATTATTACACTAAATATTTTACTTATGAGATTAAATAATTATCATTGTTTGCATACTTACCAGAAAAGTTTTTGAATCTTTCGTCTTGTTCCGTAGGGGCTGGTAGCCGGAATGTCAAAATGGCGTCCTGTTTTTAATGCTAGATGTCGTAGTGTGTCTTACGACGTTATGTTTACGGCAAAACAAAATAGATGGCGCTAGTAGTTATTTACATATCGAAGTATTCCAAGTTACCTGCAGTATCCCAAATATGCTGCAGTTCCTCTATTCATTATTCTAATGAATAATTGTGTTGATTGTTTACTATCTGAAATTCGATTGTTTGCAGATGACATAATGCTGTTTAAAAGAATCAAAACAATAGAGGATTGTAAACAGTTGCAGGGTGATCTGGACAGGATATCTAGTTGGCTTGGTAAACATGGGATGGAGATAAATGCAAAGAAGAGTCAGCTTATTAGATACACAAATAAAAACAAAAGGTTAATTATCAATATAAGGTGGGGAAAGAATTGCTTGCTGAAGACTTGAAATGTAAATATCTTGGCATTACTTTTTATAACAAGCTTAACTGGGCAGGTCACATTGGACAGGTGGTAGGAAAAGGTTTCAAAGTTCTGCACTTGTTGGAAAAAGTGATGAGAGAATGTGCGAGAGAAGTAAAGGAATTGGGTTACAAAACTTTGGTCAGACCATTGCTCGAATATGGTAGTGTAGTATGGGACCCTCATTTTACGTATCAAATACTGGAGTTGGAGAGGGTGCAAAAAAGGGCTGCTAGACATGTTTCTGGAAATTATCGCAGAATGCAATCAGTGACGGAAATGATAAAGAAGCTGGAATGGGATTCATTGCAAGACACGAGGAGGATGAGGAGGTCATGGGAGTGTACAGGGCATATACTGGCGATGAGGCATGGAAAGATATTGCAGTAGGTATGAAAAGTAGTGCATGGAAGGGAGAAGTAGACCATGACCACAAGCTGGCACTCGATTTCAGGCACAAGGGTGTGGGAAGATTCTCTTTTTTAGGTAAGGGTGTCAGGAATTGGAATGAGTTACCAAGAGAAATGATGAATAATTTACCGAAAACTTTGAAAGAATTTAAAGTTAAAATTTGTAGAGGGCAAATGTAGGTGGGAGCAGGATAGGGGGAAGATGGGTCTGTAGGGAAATTACCACCGGAGCCTGTGCTCTATTACAATTAAATAATAATAAAAAAAGTATTGTTATATATGCAAACTCAAAACTCTTAAATTATTAAATACTAGTGACTTAATACAAATTACTCAATATGCAATGTAATTAATTATAAAATTGTTAATATGTACTATTTAATGGAAAAGGAGATTTTTGAGCTGCAATAGTTTGCTTCTCAAATGTTGGTTTATGAACAGAATAAAACTATTTATATTACTATTTTATCCATATGTTATGAAAAATGAACAAGCTTCGAAGAATTTGAGGGAACATCGAAGAGAAAGCTAAAAATCTAACTGTAACTCCAGGGTGAAAACAAACTACGTTCATGGCATTATTTGAATCACAAATAATACCATATTGATGATGGTGATTTATAGGTATTAGGATAGTGTTCATTTTTGTAACTCTTCTTGTTGAAACTGATTGTTGGCGTATTGACTTAGGACGAAATACTAAAGGGATAAAATAAAATAATTCCATTGCGCTATAACTAAAGACCAATCATTTCGACGGTTAAAACTATAGCCACTTACGAAGAAATGATTTTAGAAGTACAACTATTTGTAAAGAAGGTTCTCCTGTTTTTTGATATCGGTAGCTTATCAAATACGTGTTACTGAATTTCGTATTCTATCTTTTCACTGTTTATCGCACTGATATAAATACACAATCTGCTGTTCAGACATACTTCGACTATCAATGACGCCTTGAAAATACAAAAACAACACGTTATTTTAAATTTAAAAACTGTTACGAGAAATTTAGCCAGTAAGTAGTGGGAAACTGATCGTCAAGAATGTGTTTCAAATTCTAACAGATAAAACTTTAAAAAAAAAAAAAAAAAAAAAAAAAAAAAAAAAAAAAAAAAAAAAAAAAAGATGGCAGTCAGCTAGAGCGCTCACCCAGTCACATCCATTCCACTGCCGAAGGTTGTACAGGGGGTGCGGCGCTCCACATCCGAGAATCCTATGGTATGCGGCAGGAGCTGTCGGAACCCCGTGACCTTTACCTGCCTTCAGAAGACCGGTCCAATAAACATCAAAATTTAACAATACGTCTCTGTATTGTAATAACTGTAATACTTATCCACTCAGTTTGAAATTCCTCATTTGTATTCTCCTTAGCAACACGCTTGTCCTTCAATAATACCAAGTTTAATGAAGAAAGGAAGATTCCTCCTGGCAACGTCGATGTATAATCCAACGAAAATAATTCACGGGGATGTGAATTAAGCTTTGCTTGTAGTGTCCATTTTTTTCTGCGATATAGACCACCTAATGAATTCACATTTATCTGGCATCATAATAGTGCGTCATTTGTTGGTGCGACGGAAAATGGTGTCCTGCTTCGTAGGATTATGTTAATGGCTTCAGATATCCAACTTTCGTAAAGGCACAGATTCAAGCAAACAGCAACACACTACAGACATCGATTCCGATACTTTGGTTATTGTTTTAGATTTTCTTGAAAAGTAAACAAACTAATCATACATAGCACCAAGGTGTTCTTACCTTGATCCTGTCTGCCCTGCGCGCCATTCCTACGACGACCAATCCGTGACGCTGTAGAGCCTGGGCGATGGCGGCGCCGATGCCAGCACTGGCTCCGGTGACCAGCGCCACACGACCAGCGTACTGCTCGATACCCATTTCACTCCGCAATTCAGCAGCAACGACTAAATTAGATAGCTCGCCGCTGGCCTTAAATACTGCAACGAGCTGATCACGTGGTCATTACGCAATCGCCACTGACTCAGCATGATGTTCCACCCTGCAATGGTGCCTTTAGTCTGGATCTAGGTAAGGCCGACAAACCTTAAAATAAACTCTAGGTAAACTGTTATGAAATACAACTGAATCACGACGTTTATAATGACTTTGAATTGGCCATTTTTCGTCTGTCACTGATAGTAAATTTTGCTATACTGGTACAAGCCTCTTATTCCATGCAACTAGTCTCAGACATAATATTGCAATTTCATTTCCAGCGGCAATCAATACAGTACAAAGCTATTTTTAGTGCCGGGAAACGTTCCAGGAACAACATTTTAAGTGACATAATTTACTTAATTTCAAAAATTAATATTTAAGATCTATTATATCATCAACTACATTACTAAATACAGGAATGTAGGAAGGACAGTTTCCTAGATTTCGTTACAACCAATATATCAACTCTTCAAACACTTTGTGGAAGAAAAACTTTGTTTGTTCAAATAATCGCAGGACCCAGTTAGTAACTGATATAGTAAATGAGCTGGATTGGGAGTCATTGGAGGAAAACAGGAGGGTGAAGAGAGTGCTGTCAAAATAAAGAGCAAAAGTTGGTGATAGGGCTTGGAGCGATATTTGTCAAAGAATTAGGAATAGTGTATGTAAACGGAAAGACGACTATGACCGCAAGATAGCACATAATTTCATGCATATGGGGGAGGAAAATTTTTCTTTTGTTGGTTATGATGTCTGGGATTCGAACAAATAACCAAGTGATGAATAATTTACCAAAAATGCTTAAGGGATTTAAAATTAAAAATTGTAAATGGAGGTAGAATTTAACACTCCAATTATAAAAGAATTTTTTTAAAAAACAACATAACGATGGGTAATTATATGACTAGGGGAATTGCCACCAGAGTATTAGCTCCATCGCAGCAAAATTATTAATAACTAAAATCGAGCCCGTCAATAATGACGGTTTGAACACTATATTCTGATTTTTTTTTTTTTTTTTTTTGCATTTGGTTAATTATACGGAGTTGTTAATACATAATGATAATGGCCTTGATTTTCTAATATTCTACATATTTGATTTGCTGTTCACATAGCAATACAATAGAAACGTCTACTGAATTAATGACGACGGAAGTATAGAACCAATAAAATTTAAAACAAATTAGGAATCCCAGAAACTTTTTCTATCCATATGATATTAGTGTTATTCCTGGTCCAGGCTCAATTCAAGATGATAATTATGGAACTACTTTCACCAGCATTAATTAATACCTTTGGTAACATGGCGCTTATGAAACCAATTTAAATCGTTTGCAAAACTGATTTCAGAGTGAATTATACTGTAACAAAATGTGTCACTTGTGATTCTGGTCAATTTAGAAACAACCTCTACTAATACTGCATTCGAAAATGATATCTTCTATTACACTCTTATGAATAACAACGGGCTTCACGTATGGTGGTAGTCAGAATTTATTCTGGAAAAGCTTGTATGGAAAAGCGAATAACAATAATTTTAAATGATATTTTAGTGATATGGGTACCATACTGTGGTTAGATAATCGGAGTATTTGACCTTGATTTATTTAAATAAATGTATGTTACTTTAAATGATGGATAGTATAATATCAAATACGAATAAATGTCATTTATCTGTCATTTATTTGAGTTTTTGAAAAACTTCATTGTTTATCTTCTGCCAAAAAATTCATAGGTTACGCTTTAACCTAATTTTTATAACTGATACAGATAATACAACGTAAACATGGAATGCTCTTCTCCTTGCATGAATTTCTGCATCTGGTTGTCGTAAAAAAACAAAAAGCAACATGTAAATTTAAACGAACGCACCAATTGTATCTTTGTAACGTATGATTGCCTCGAATTAATTTCTTTTTCCGTGCTCTTCGTATGTTTATGCAGTTACTTCCAAAACAGAATATTTCGTTTTATCTGGCAACGCAGTTACGTTATAGCAGAGACTATGAGAAGCTATTAAAGTTTACTTTCATTAGCGACATGTTACTGAAAAGTACTCGTTGTTCCACATTTTTTTTTCAGCCGAAATGTTTTTCCACATTTTCTGAAGAATAAAATGTTATGAAAATCAAACTTAATGCCTATATTAATGTCAATTATTTCATAACGGTTGCGTATGTATTAAACTATGTAAATAATTTCTAATATCTCTGCTCTCTACTATTTGGATGCAAGAACATCGTTATTGAATTGCGATTTATAAATTGAGTTAGTAAAAAGGTAAACTTAAATCTCATTTAATAGCGAACACGTTTATCAAATACTATGGGTATCATCTATGATTGTAGTAGGAATTTATTCTGCAAAAGCTTGTAAGAAAAAACGAATAAGAATCATTTTTAATTATATCTTTCGTGATATGAGTACGTTATTCTGGTTAGATTACCAGAGTATTTGATTAGAATTTTACATAATTAAATACATTTTGCTTTTGATTTCGAAAACGGATAACTGTTATTTATTTGACTGATACATTTCGCATAAATGGAAAAAATATTTCTTAGGTTACGATTTAACTTAGTTCTTATAACTGATACTGATAAAATAGCGTAAATATTGAATTCTCATAACATTAATTTCTGCATCTAGTTGTCGTAAACAAACAAAAGGCAGTATGAAGGAACGAATGTAATATGGTGTCTGTTGATTGGCGAGAGAAGGCTGGCTTCAGACCGTTCCCTAGCCAATAGCTATAGACGACGTGCGCAGTCTCCAGATTAGCATTTTATGTAAGAGGATAATAATAATAATTTGTTTTACTAATTAATTTCGCTTATCCAGAGGTATAAACACAACAGAAAGTTTACTCAGTCCAGAAAACAACACTGTGTAGTAGTTTAATAAAAAAAACAAACGTAAATAATTTAAGTAATGGACTGTAATTCATAGATGTGGTTTTTGGTAGAAAATAATTTACTACGGACCTCTAATCTGGGTCTTTATAGCTCAAAAAGTCATCAAATCCTCAATGGAATGTCATGTTTAAGTGGTAATCGTCCATTCCTGACATTCAACAGACCATCGCTAAAATTCCTGTTTCGGTTATCCTTTTTTCGGTTTTGATAGTCTCCTGAAATTACTCAAAGATAAGGATAATTCCTTCCAAAAGGAATGGCCAAATTTATTGGTGCTCTTTACTACTACTACTACTACGGTAAGAGCTTCGAAGAGTGAATTTGATGAGTCCTAACAATGTAATTAGAAGAATTATTTTTAACTTCAGATATAATTGTTTGTGTTTTTTTTAAATAATTTTTTGTGTTTTTTTTTTTTTAATTTCCGTTAAAATGGGTAATGGTGTCTAATTGAGAACGAGAAACGAAGTAAACGGTTTTTTTATTTCAATTAAGTCGTTATTACTGAGTTAAAATTTTATTTGCTTTGTTAATATTTGCTTGTGATTAGAGCTCTATTTAGCCATTTAGGTCTCATTGGAGTTTTCACCTCTTACTTTTGTTTTCATCCCTGAATTCCGCTTACACTCTTTTCTTATAACGGCATTGCATGCCATGATTTCACCATCTGCTATTTGGTATCGGAGAGCGGGAAAACCGGCTATTTATTTCGTATAGTTTATTGATATGATTAATTTGGGGAGTGTAGAAACTATGACTGCCCCATCCACGTTAGTACAAGTGTGTATGCAAGCATAGAAAGAAGGTGACGAAGAATTAGAGAAAATATGTGGTGAAATAGAAGAATTAATCCAATTTGTGAAGGGGGAGGAAAATGTAATAATCATGGGTGTCTGGAATGGGGTAGTGGGAGAAGAAAAATAGTGGCGTACTCTAAGAAGGAAGGGGGCGTCCATTAATTACGTGTGGTGAAACAAGGAGGAAATCCGGTAAAATCTAACCAAGAGGGGGAGGAGGGGTCGACGGAAATCACACGTGAGCTTCTGCCTTTTAGGAGGGGTATAACGGCCCTCAGAAAGGTCTAAACAACTACGAGGTAGATCAGCAGAGGGGGGGGGAGATGGGAATCACGCTTAAATCTCACGTCATCTTAGAGGGGGGGAGGGATGGAGATATAAGTACAGATGTTGGTCCACCGACCGGGTAGAGGTGTAGTGCAGCAACTGGGCTGAAGCCCTCAAACTGCCACCCCGACCACACCATTCCATCATAGCACTTCACTACGCCCCCGCCGCGGAATAGGACTCTTCCGATTACACGACATTACAACAGGGACGGTGGGGCCAGGCGCCTTTCGCCACCCCTTATGGGTGCCCACGGGGAACCGAGTGCAGGCGGCACCCGCCACGAACCAGGATGAACACCCTTCCAAAACCTGGATATATAGCAAAGCCTGCAGTCCGACCAGACCTCACTCACCAAATCTCTCCAAAGGGGGGGGGGGGGGGGTTCGGAATTCCGGAAAAACACTACACGTTTATAATGGACGCCACCTAATGGTCTAGGAGGAACAGAAGAAGGAGGAAGAAAGTTGTTAAAATTTTGTGTAAATCGTGGTTGATTCACTATTAAAAATCGTGCACGAATGATCTACATCTGGAAACCTGATACGGAAACTATGTTCAGAAACCTAAGTCCAGATTCTAAACCATACCCAGCAGCTGAAACACACCATGACCACAATCTGGCAGTTATGAAGTGCAGACTGAATTTATAGAAAATTGAGAATTAACGCAAATAGAACAGACTGGAAATGACCAAACTAAAGCATTTCAATTTAAGAGAAAAATTTACGGTAGACTTGGGTCTACATACATAAAGTAATGTCGAATGGAATGCACTGAAGAGAGAAATAATCAGTACTGGCAAAGAAACATTAGGCATTACGAAATAAGCTGCCAGAAATCCTTGAACCACAGAAATTTTTTGGAGTTGATGGACTAGAGGAGAGGGCATGAAAATGTTGAGGATGAAGCAGGAAGAGAGCAGAACAAAATTTTAGAAATCTGGTAAACAGGAAATGGAAGAAAGCAAAAGAAAAGTGACAGATAAAGCGCTAAGGTCCAAGATTAAGTAGATGTGATCTATAGGAGGAACAAACAAAATTTTGGAGAAATGAATATAGATAAACGTTGAAGCTACTGATTGGAGACCTCTTTTAAGTACAGAAGATAGAGTTAATCTATGAGAACAATACATAGAGAAACTGTACGATGTACATGTAGTGGAACACGAAGGCGATGGTGACATAGGATTTATGAGATTCTGTTTTAATGAAGGAAGTAGACAGGAGATTTGAATGATTTGAAATCAGATCAGAGAAGGCTTTTGGAATGATAAGTTCAGTGCATAATATCTGAAATCCGTTGGAGAAGGAGGAATCCGAAGATTATTCAAAATGATTAAAAAAAGTTACGAAACAGGAGAGTTATCAACTGATTTTACTATCGCAGCATATTCCTAACATCGCATGCTATAAAATTACTGACAAGGAAAATATAGGGAAGGGTAGAAAACATAGTAGAGGATCAGTTTGAGTTTAGGAAACAACAGAAGACAAGACAAGAAATTAGTACTTGATTGGCCGAACAAGATTAAAAATTACATTCGTGACCTATGTTGATCTACAAAAAGCTTTTGGTGGGACAAGATGAACAGAATTTTTTTTCCTTTTTTGCTTATAGCTTTACGCCTGTTTGATGTCCAGGTGATTAGAGACTGGAAAGGACTGGATACAAGGAACGGGAAGCAATGGCCTATTGAAGGAAGCATCCCAGCATTTGCCTGGAGTGATTTGGAGAAACCATGGAAAACCCAAATCTGGATGCCCGGACGGGAGTTCAAAGCGGTATCCTCCGTCCTCCCAAGTGCGAGGCCAGAGCGTTAACCGGTCGTCCACCACGTTCTGTGAAATTTTATGAAGTAAGGTATAAAATATTAATATAGAAGAATACTTAAATAGCAATCACCAGTTCCATATTGTTACTATATGTTTTATCATACTATACTATGTTTCTATCATTACATCTTAATTTCCAGTGTTCTTTAGCTCTTATTAAACGAAGCATTTAACAGTAGGTTTTTAGTCCTCTATTATTATTCTGATAATAATTTTATTGTCACAAGTACTCAAAGCACCAGTTGAATTTTCTACCGCACTTACAATATCTTTGAATCGTACCTATTCGGTGATTATTAGCTCGTTAGAATATTGACAGGTGACACCAGTGGAATTTTAAATCTCGCTTCTAGTGGAGAATGTTTCTGGCTTATCGTCGAACGAGCACTTTTCTCAGACACCGGTCAAAACGTCGTGGTTAGCTTTTGTGCTGCTCGGTTAGTAACAGCTGAGAATTAAAAATCCTTACACATTTAGGCCACTTTGGACGAAGCTATGGGCTTTGCTATTTCACAATAAATCGTTCTGCTGCAATTTCTGTCACTTTTTAATATTTTTTACATAAATCTCACATAATAATCTTACACGTTCTTACTCTTCACTTTGTTTCAAATAAAAGAGAAATAGATTAATATCACGTTTTAAACTTTAATTCCAGCTAAGAACCTGCGATGCTTTGGCATTTGGAATGATTTGGTGATTCATGATGTCAACGCATGACAAAGTCCTCCGGAATACAAAGGAGCGAATGAAACTTGAAGCGCTGTATGATCGTCTGTTGACTACAATAGCACAATTAGTCGACTGAGGCTCGAAAGACAGGAGAATGAATTTAGCTGTTGGTCTTTGCAACTCCATTAACCAGGTTCTACCATTTCTTGCAGTAACAAAAGACATCAAAATTAAAGATTCAACTCTCCATGTCATAGGCCTTCCGTCATTTGCACTCGTCTTGCTAGCAAGCCGACTGGTGAAGTTCTTCTTAATTGTCACCAGTCATAGTTTTTTTCATTACTTTTCGCTTCCCCAAAGACTATAAATACTACAGCTTGTGGAAATTGTAACATTATGGTGATTAATTTAGGATTTTTCAGCGTTTGGGCTGTTTCAGAGTGTGGTGCAATAGTCTGAAAACCACGTTAAATAATAGTTGCACCATCGGCGCTTAAGTGGAAGAACGGCACCTTATCGAGGCGTGGCTTGGTTGCGTCATAAACAGATGCTATCGGTAGTGATCAGCTGGCAGATGCGTGGCAGTCCATCGCCGAACGTGAGTGGGAGCAAAGGAAAAGAAAAAGGCGTGAAAGAAATTTTTCAGCTTGAATGAAACATTTTTAGCTTTCTTGTTGGATAACTGAAATCTGTTTCAACGTTTATTGGGGAGTAGGTGATTTGGCAGAGTGAGGTATAATGGTTATTGTGTCTCTGAGAAGGTATAGTAAAGACTCAGAATAATTGTCTGCAGACCCAAGTTTAACTTCACTGTTTAGGTTTTGAATGAGCGGCGACAGTATAAAGTGTTATGTAGGGCTATATGAAAATTCCCGACGTATTGACGATTCAGCCAAATGATATTAATTTTAAATTTGTGTATGCTTCACGATCAGCGAAATAGCTTTGCACAGAGAAGCTTTATTTCAGCTGAGTTGATATGTCAAGTTATGCAATAGGCTGACATAGTGTCGAGGATATATGTAGTTGATCTGGAATGAATGTAAAATAAATTTGAGGGGGACAATTTTGATTTTAAAACGCTTTCCTGACTTACATCTAGTAATTTTTCGGACCTTGCTGTTGGAACTGCAAATGACATAAAGATTTAAATGAAGTGTTAATTTATTCTGAACTTTGTTTCGTTGAGGAATCTTCTGACAATTTATCTTTAAATTTCCATATCGGTCAGTGGCTTGTTTCAAGTAAAAGATCATTTGAATTAAGGTCTTAGTCTACTGCAAAATTATTATTATTACTAGCCTCGTACCCGCGACTTCGTACGCGTGGATTAAGATTTTTTTTTGCCAGAATTAAATATAGAAAGTTGTTGGTAACGAAGGATTAGTCCCAAACAATATCGAGTCGGCATAATATGACAGGAAAGCTATCGCTATATCATTCTACCGTCGAACCTGCCTCTTGAAGAGAATTAATTTCCAACATATTTCTGTCACTATTCGATAAGATCTCAAAATTTCGTGACTACAACTGTTAATCATACTGGAAAAAATATCCTGTGCCCTTCATACACATTTCCTTATAAAATTACATCACAACGATATAGCCATATAGTCGTCAAAACGTAACAAAAATACAGAGACTTACTTCCGTATTTATAATAATATTACTGTGGTTCACACTCACACACTGACTGTGAACAACACCTGAGGGATCATTATAACGTAAAAAAGTGTACACCTACAACATTGAAATACTACCTACGATTTGCCTCGCATTGCGCCCCTAACTTTCTAATATCTACAGTTTAACATTAAATCCGAATAACCTACGATCCAGGCCTGACTCTTACGATGAAAAACAATTTTTAAAAATCTGATCCCCGACGGAGATTTCAACCAGAGACCACGACGTTCGTAAGCAAGCTATTTAGCCACTGAGCTTCCAGCTCACTACACGGAAACACGGTCTGAAGACGTGCATATCCAATGTTTCTGTCTATCGCCGTATTTCCAAGTTATGAGAATCAATTGCCAACATATTTCTGTCACCATTCGATAAGGTCTCAAAATTACGTGACTATAACTGTTAATCACACTGCAAACAATATCCTGTGCCCTTCATACAGATTTTCTTATAAAATTCCATCACAACGATATAGCCATTTAGTCGTCAAAACGTATCAAAAAGACAGAGACTTACATCCCTAATTATAATAATATTACTGTGGTTCACACTTACACACTGACTGCGAACAAAACCTGAGGGATCATTATAACGTAAAAGAGTACACACCTACAACATTGCAAGAATACCTACGATTTGCCTCGCATTGCACCCCTAACTTTCTAATATCTACGATTTAACATTCAATCCGAATAACCTACGGCCCAGGCCTGACTCTTACGATGAAAAACAATTTTTTAAAATATTATCGCCGACGGAGATTCGAACCGGAGACCACGACGTTCGTAAGCCAGTGCTTTAGCCACTCAGCTGACAGGCCACTACGCGGAATTTCTGTACGCAGTCGTCCACATCCAAAGTGTCTGTCTACCACCGTATTTCGAAGTTATGAGACAAATGTGTTATTTATACAGATAATTTTTCAACCAAATGTAGACAGTATTTTTCTCCTTGTTTCAAAGGATAAGTGTGCAATGTTTCTTCGAGAACGGATAAAAACTGTGGATTTGTATGAAGACCAAACAAACCAACAAAAAGAAAAAAACCAACAAAAGAAAAAAACCAAACAAACAAACATACATTCATCTTTATATATAAAGATTACTGTGGTTCACACTTACACACTGACTGCGAACAAAACCTGAGGGATCATTTTAACGTAAAAGAGTATACACCTACAACATTGCAAGAATACCTACGATTTGCCTCGCATTGCACCCCTAACTTTCTAATATCTACGATTTAACATTCAATCCGAATAACCTACGGCCCAGGCCTGACTCTTACGATGAAAAACAATTTTTAAAAATCTTATCTCCGACGGAGATTCGAACCGGAGACCATGACGTTCATAAGCCAGCGCTTTATCCACTCAGCTGCCAGGCGACTACGCCGAAACTCGGTACGGTGTCGTCCACATCCAAAGTGTCTGTCTACCGCCATATTTCGAAGTTATGAGACAAATGTGTTATTTATACAGATAATTTTTCAACCAAATGTAGACAGTATTTTTCTCCTTTTTTCGAAGGATAAGTGTGCAAAGTTTCATCGAGAACGGATAAAAACTGTGGATTTGTATGAAGAACAAACAAACCAACAAACAAACAAACAAACAAACAAACATACATACATTCATCTTTATATATAAAGATATTTTGGTCAGTAATTAAGAAATAGAATCTTTTTCAGTGTTGATAATCAGAATTACAGGTGGCTGAAGTTCTCTCTGAAGTTTAAATACATAACCACCTCCAATAGTATTTAAGATTAGTATCTGTAAGCATGTGAATTCGTTTGCATATTTGTAGGATTGGTCTGTTACAATCTTTGAAATTGCATAATATTACAAAATACTACGATATACAGATTAATTTATCTATATTAATGCAATTATTCATACATCCATATAATTAAGTAAAGAAAATTAATGAGTTTTGTCGCCGTCGGGGAAACAGGATAGATGTGGGTGGTAAAAATGTGTAATGAGATATACCCATCTTTTTCTCACTCATTGTGTTTATGGATAGAGACTAAAATATTTTTAGTGGCATTTCATGTGTTAGTGAGGGTCAGACAAAATTTTATAGAATAATCTAGAAAAATCGAAATTAATCTCCAATGTTCTAAAATGATCTATAACAATATCCATCAAATCTTTACTCTATTGAGTTTCCGGAATTTATCTGAATGTTGTAGAATGTCTTGAATCAAGAAATTTGATAATCCATGGTATATAAGGCAATGCTGTATACTCTTTCGTCAGCCATATTAAATACGCAAAATTCAGAAGTGGATATTTAATCGATAAATTCAAGTGATACAGAAAAAATTGTTTCCTTAAAAATTTTATCCCAATGAATTCCGAAATGTAACACTACAAAATTATCAGCACGAGGACAAATATTGAATCATTGCAAGGCCATCATATGGGACGAGACCACATAGGTCACAGAAAGTGTCTGGAAACAGTGAATAGAACACTCCTCGCGGAGGTGTATTACTAGTATCGTCTGGCATCTTTCGTCAAGCGCTGCAAGTCATTCCGAAATCGACGCCAGCAGATGAAATAAACGCTTGCATAAAAATGTTGTTCGTATGGGAGCACGTAAAAATAATAAAGTTAACAACAAATATGAGAACGTGGATCTCGATACACGAACACGAAATTTCTGACCAAATCGAGCTGACAAATGAATTGAATTACATTGTTGAAACACCCGAAAAACTCATAATCGAAGAATACCTGGATATAACCAAAATTATACGTATTCAGAATGGTGTCTCTGATTTCTGTAGCCGTAATTACTGTGGAACATAACATTTATTCTCTTCAAACACTGTCGCTTTTCTTCTTTCATTTATTTTAAAGAATGCCTCTTACTATCAAAAGATGCATGAACAATTATTTGTCCTTGTAATAACTTTTACTCAATTAATTAAATATTTTAAATTTTCCGCCAACTCCAGCACAAACTAAACACAGTTAACATCTATAACGAACTTCTTTATGATATTGACTGGTTCGTATATAGAATTTGCAAATTTAATATAACGACTCAGCCTTGTCGGTCTTAGCAACCAGCACATACACTACAAACAACCGTAAGAACGTAACAAAATCTCAAGGAATCTATATATATGTACAATTGCATAACATGGAATAACTTATAAACATGTGATCGCCACAGGTTTCAACAAATGTATTGAACTTTGCATGTAATATAAAACTCACTTCACATTATGTTCTTATATTCGTAGGCCTTTAGTTCAAAATTCAAAATCAGTATGTATTATGTAGCTTTTCTCGCCGATCTAAGTTCATCTATAAGACTATGCCCGGTATGTTATTCTCGTGTAGGTTGTTGCTATGGTGAATATTGCCTCTGAATAGTGTGAATGTGTTCGCAAATTTTAGTATTTGTGTAGTTTAAGTGCGCATTACTCTGATGATGTATGTGTTCAGAGCAGTTTGTTGTTCGTGTTGAGGATGGAAGTTGAGAGAAAAAAGAGAAAAACGTTAAATTTCTCTGCACATACATCTGATCTTCCTAAAGAAACCAGCAGGTATGCAAAGTATACTTTCATCTCCCAGCTTATGAACTATAATCAATAGTGGCAGTGGCGAAATTTTTATATTTTTTTCTAGACCTATTTTGATGCACACTGTTCCCATCAGCAAACGTGCACCATTTCGATTCTGCTGGCAATGTCTAGAATGATGGAAATTTCTTCCATCAGCTGGGCTCCTTTGGATACTTTTGATTTTGGAGAGTAAAAATTTTACGACTTTCATAGCCTCATGTATGAAATGCTTGGAATTCACTGTGGCAGTAAACTGTAAAATTGTTAAATTCGTAGAACGGAACATCACGATAATTATTTATTCCGTTGATGCAGTAACTGAATACCCATAGCTTTATCATTACTATTCGCGATTAAAGCACGTATAACATCACAATATGTAAACAAAAACTGTTTTAGTAGCAAATTTCCATATGGCTGCTTACCAAATGCAACGCAAAAATAGAGTTCCAACACCAAGTGTGGAATTGTTCTTCTCGAAGTCTGTCACAGAAGTCCCCTTCTACTGACCTAGGCGACTATCTTCCCTTCACATCAATATGTGAACTGATCAACCGTCAAGAAATTAAGGCACGCAGCAAAATAATACACCTTGATTTAGTTTTAATTAAATAATCATATAGGGTGCTCCTTAAATAGTTTCCGATTTACTACGAAGGATGGACACTCATAGCCTGCCTGCATCGGAATGTGGAACGCCCATCTCAGACACTAGAATCTTGAGGAAGATGGATTTCGCAATGTGAGTAATGCAGCTGTAGAGGAGGTTATGTCCGTCATAACATTATCGATAAACCACTTCAATGTGCCTATCAGTATTTGACTCATTCCTGCCACTCCGGAGCTTAAAGATAGATGACGATGGTGTTACTTGCGTTTAGTATCGCATTTACTACGATTAATTTTATTCAGTGTGTAAAACTATTTCTAGTAACTGTAAAACTATTACTGAAAGATTTGCAGAACGAAGTCAACAGTGAAGAATAAGTAAGAGATATTTATGAATTGAGATATATGTATGACAGTTTCGAGGAATAGCTTAAGGTTTTATAACAGTAAGATAGTCAAGATTAATAACAATTTAAATAAATGTTTAATTGGTGTTACCATTGATGACATAATAAGGACACGTTCAGATTGAAATATTATTTATGACACTATGGGGTCCTCTGATTCCATTCGTTGTTGCAACTTCAGCTCAGCCGCTGCAGTGATGGGTATCGAGCAGTACGTTGGTCGTGTGGCGCTGGTCACCGGAGCCAGCTCAGGCATCGGCGCCGCCATCACCCAGGCTCTACAGCGTCACGGATTGGTCGTCGTAGCAATGGCACGCAGCGTAGAGAAAGTCTGGGTTAGGTCAGGAAAGAGTGATTAGAGAAGTACCTCGCATTCTGAGGCAAAGATCACGCAACTCTTTCCGCCCTGTGGAGCCGTCCACAGTGACCTCAATCATTCGGACACTTGATAACAAGAAATCTCACGGTCCTGACGGCATCAGAGCCACTCATCTTAAAAACCCACCAAAATCCGCTATAGACCTGCTTACCCATATATACAACACCTGCCTCAAGCTTTCATACTTCCCAGACACCTGGAAAATAGCTAAAATCATCACTCTTCCTAAGCCCAACAAAAACCAACTCTTTCCTCAGAACCACCGACCTATATCATTACTAAACATCCTTGGTAAAATCCTTGAGATCCTCATAAACACTTCTCTCCAAAAATTCCTTAAAGACAATAGTACCATCATTCCTGAACAGTTTGGCTTCCGTGCGCAGCACAGTACCACCCACCAAGCTGTCCGGCTGGTTGAAAAGATCTGTAGGGCGCGCTCCATCAGGCGCCATACAGGCGCTGTGATGCTAGATATTGAAAAAGCTTTTGACAGGGTTTGGCATGACGGGCTCATATTTAAACTACATGCATATGGCTGTCCTGGTCATCTACTAAAAATGATCAACAGTTACCTCCGGGGCTGGAAGTTCTATGTCGTGGTGGAAGGAGCTGCAAGCCAGTTCAAATCAATTGAAGCAGGCGTACCCCAAGGTTCGGTCATAGCTCCAATATTATACACAATCTATACAAATGACATTCCCCACCAACCAGGTGGAGAATTAGGCCTTTATGCCGATGACACGATGGTCTACCGATCCTGCCGCAGCCAAAAATTCATCGCACGGAATCTCACACAACACCTAGAGCTTATAACACGCTGGTGTAACAAATGGAAAATTAAAATCAATGCAGACAAATCCCAAGCGATCATGTTCACCACAAAAAGATCTCTTCCAGACCAACATGTGTCAATCCGCGGCAAAGACCTCCCGTGGCGAGACGCAGTCACTTATTTAGGAATTAAAATGGACAAAAAACTGACTTGGAGCAAACACATCCAAAACTTATGCAATATCACCACAGCTAGACTCACCAAACTTTACCCCCTCCTCAAAGGAAACGGCCTCCAAAGAAAAACAAAAATGCAAATTTATAAGTCAGTCATCCGGCCAGAGCTACTATATGGTTCGGAAGTATACAGCATGGCAACAGACTGGCAACTTAAAAAATTCAAACAATGCAGAATAGATATCTAAGACTCATAACAGACGCCCCCCGGTACATGACAAACGCACAAATACATCATGACTTAGGCATACCATAAATAACAGACTATATTAAAGACAAATCCGCAAAATTTTTATAACAAATCTCAAGCTTCGTCCCACCAATTAATAAAAAAACCTAGGACAAGAAACACCATATGACGATAACTACAACAGACCAAAACTAACGCTGACAAGAAACTAAAAAATAAAAATAAAAAAAAACCACACACGACAGTAACTAAGACATGACTAAGACAGCCAATTCGCAAAACCTAGACAGAAATAAGTCAGAGGACATTAAGGTCTTGGAACTTAACACCTACATTGGCTCAGGCCAAGACAGATGATGGCTGGCTGGCTGTATCCGTTAGTCTGCCGGAACATCTTGCTATTGGAGTTAATGTTTACTGTACACCGATCAGGCTGATAATGGAGTAAGAATATCGGATATAGAGGTAAGAATCCAGGACTGGCTTAGATAGACTGCATTCTATGCAGAACAGAGCACTTCGCCGAGCGCTGCAAGCAGCTGCAGGTATCACGTGGCTTATATAAACAATCCAGCAGATCACCAAATCTTTCTACAAGGCAGCGAGTAATCCCTAATTAGTTTGTCTTGGACTGTGTAATACTCATACATCATTTGAGAAACACAAAAAGTTCCTGTCAATATGGAAAAATATGTAAAAATACCAAGAGCAACACCCAAAGCAATCCAAGAGAAAAGCGGCACAACATCAAACGATTAAACCAAATGTCTAGATACAAAACACTCCACTAATAATTACGCTACTCAAAGAAAAACAGATGATGCTCTGGGATAATGGTGATGTCGCCTTGAGCTTACTTTTCAGTTCTTGGTTTTTACTTTTTACAACTAGTTCAAAAGATAATTTAGGAGCACCGAGAAACTATTCACACAACACTTAAAAAAGGCAATAAAATCATTAATAAGTTTAGAAAATGATATTATATCAGTGAGCACGTGCACAGAATTTATCAAAATTTTATGTTTTTTATGGCGTTACGCCTAGTCGACGTTGTGGTCATTAAAGGCTGGAAACGACCGTTGGGAGGGAACAGGAAGGAATTCGATCATGGCTTTTTGAAAGAACCATCCCAGAATTCACATTGAGTGATTTTGGAAAACCGCGGTAATCCGAAATCTTGATGGTTTTAGCATTATAAGCATGTTGAGTTTTTGAAGAAATGATGGAGCACGAAATATCTAATTTCAAATTTAAATTTTCAAGAATTAACCGTTACAATTGCCAATGCTATATTTTCACTCGTTATTTGTAATGAAATCCGAATTCTCAGATCAGATTTTAAAGATAACTGGATCATTAACATCCATAATGCTAGCAGCATTTTAATGCACATAATATTGTTACCAAAAAATTTTAAATGAAAATTTACTTAAGTCCATCTTTAGAAAGAAGTTCACCAGTTTTAGATCTTGTCTGCTTCACTGAGTCTGAATTTTATTTTATAGTTCCATTCTAACTCTTTATTCTATCTGCTTTTTTCCATACTGTAGTATTCCGTGTAAGCCTACATGTGTTATCATATGAATTTATGGCATCGCCCTTCACTTCTTACATGTAGCAGGAAGGATCGCTAGTAATATATAGCTAGGTAACGCTTTAAAATGTACTAACGTGTGAAATTTAATTAGGTTTAGACTCGTTAGCAGCCTTCGAAGGTAAATATTAACAGAAGAGTTACGAGTAGTATACGGAAGGGGAGATATGTGCATGATCACAAACTAGACTTTATTTCGTGCTTAAGGCAGTGTAGAATCTTTCTTTTCTTGGTAAAGTAGTAGGCAATTGGAATGAATTATCGTGGAAGATGTTGAGGAATTTTCCTGAAACACTGAATGAATTTAAGACAAAAATTCTTAAATAGGAAGGTTGAGGCGTAATGATATCGTCTTTTGTGTCCCATCCAAATTAAGGTTAAAATAAAAAATAAATAACACAAATGATAAAACAGATATGGTGAAGACTACGATAAAGAACTTATGCTTTAGACGTTTTTAGTTTCTTGTTGTAGAAATTCTTCTTTCTTGAAATCCCTTCTGTAAGTCATGGTTGTGTCTCTCAGTTTAGTTGTTCAAAAATGATGACCAGTAGCAATTACAATAATGTCTTGAACTTGTAACAGATGTAAAGAGTTTAGCTGTGTTTTATAATTGCAGGATAATCGTGAAACAGTAATAATTCTCAT
>JARYHS010000537.1:0-15257 GCA_031002005.1 Vandiemenella viatica | reverse complement strand
ATTGCTTATGATGATGGATTTAAGATGGATGTATGGCATCAGGTGATAAAAGGATTAATGTTTTGCTATTACTGAATAAGTAAAATATGAATTCATTTTCTGACATTGTAAATTATCTTTGGAGTTACATGTGTACTCCCACTTTCACTTACGAGTGTAGTGAAATACTTCGTCCACCAACCTATTTGAGTCGGAATGACAGGAAAGATAAGATTAGAGAAATAAGGCGCCGCAATGATTCTTATATGAATTCTTTTTTCCCTCGTTCCATTAGCGATTGGAATGCACAACAAAGAGATTAGCTTTCGTGCTGAGCACCCTCTGCCACCCACAATTTTGTGAATTAAAGAGTATATATTATGTAGATGTAGATCTTTACTCGCAGTCATTTTGTGTAAACCAGTGTTTAAGAAAGTCAGCGAGAAATTCACCAATTCTAAGGAATGTTAGTTTTTGTTTCAAACATTTCGCTTTCGCCTACATAATTCAATAATTGTTTAAGTAGAGTCGCGTAGTTAACGTTGTCCATCAACACATCTTAAATTCAGTTTGCTGAATTTGCTGTCGTCCTTTAATTCTTGAATGTTTCGTGCACTCTTCTTTCATCCTCCAACAGTTCTTTTGTATATTTTTTATAAATCACTGCCTCAACGGCCTATATGTATTCCCACTATCTTTTGTATCATAAATATTGGATGTCATGATGTACTGGGTTTAGGGATCACTTTATTTTCACTTTAGGGTGGGGGGGGGGGGTAGGAATAGGCTACTGACGTCGCAATTGATAACCTTTGTTTTAAAACCCCTTTGTGCTTTCAAGACAGGTTGCTCAGACGTTGTGTGAATAGCTTCATGATTTTGCTTAGTAGTTCAGATCGTCGTGCTACTTCATTTGTTGAAAAATTTTCCTCAGTAAAGAAGAATATTGGTGTCGGCTTTAATAGGAAGAACATTACCGGCTTACTTCAGCCGCACTGGGGTAGAGGGTAGCGCCTATATTTATTGAAGCAGGTGGTACAAGCGGATGTCAATTTGTGAGACTTCCGGCCTTCAATTCTGCTCTCCCTGTGACGTCACAGCCGTTGGTAAGCTGCAACAGGCACGGTAAGGTACCACTACATGTCGTCATAAAAAATGACATCTCTTATGTGACGTATCATCCACTGGTAGGCATTTTCCTCTTCTGTTACTTAATAATAGTAGCCCAACTACTTTTTTCAAATATGTTAAATGTGCAGACCTTTTTCCTCTTTACAGTTTTATTGTATGTGTAGATAAACGCAATGATACACGACTCGATAAAAAAAAAAAAAAAAAAAAAAACTGATTACAGATAGCAACAATAACTTACTACCGTTCGTTTAGACCGGGAGTCCCCAATATTTTCACCCCGTCGACCCCTTTATACGACATTTGCCTTCTTATCGACTCCCAAAAGTATTTAATAAAAATATTAAATCATATTTGGCATTTCTGATGCTAAGCAATAAGGAGTCCTGCATAACAACTCAACGAAATAATTTATAAAATCCACCCAATAAAATTAACATAAAAACGAGATACTTTCTACTATTATTATTCTAAAAAATAGGAATAAAATTATGGATAGAGGGAATAAATTTGTAATAAAGAACGGCCACAAAGAGCATATGGTTGTTGTACTGTTTTAACTTGTCACATAGCGATGGATCCAGCTTCCTAAAGCAGTCTTCAATTCTCAACAGTGCAACTATCACCTCTTGTCAACAACCTTACCTCAGTGTGCAAAAGTAATTGGTTGAAAGTTTCATCATTTACTTCACATCACTTCACAAACAGACGAGAATTCAGAGGATGAGCTTTACTTTTATTTATTGACCTGACGTTTAGTAGAACATTCCTATGTTTTCCTATACAGTTTAAATTGACCCTCTTTAGTATTGATTGACCCCCTTTCGACCCCTCGACCCCGGGAGATCTCTTATCGACCTCAATGGGTCGGTTTCGACCACTTTGGAGACCCCTGGCTTAGACCTACAGAACATATAAGTCAAAGTCAGTTCTATAACCTCTGACCTCGGTCAGAGATTTGCACAGAAAGGTATTTCTTCTTAAATCCTCAAGAAATTAAACTGAGTTGATTTCCTTCTCCCTTCCTTTGTGTGGATAATGTAATTAAAGTTTATCGTAAGTGTTCATATCATTGACGGCGTGTTTCTGGCGATGTGTAAAAAGTCTGTAGCAAGGTTGAAATCCATTATACGATTATACCCTGTTCACTTAATACTGACGGCTCAAGGTCATTTTCCCGTGGCCCTGCTACTCGCCTCACCACCTCCTCCTTTCTAACCTCTCCGAGCTAACCTCTGTGTCCAAGTGGGCGGACGTTAATTTGTCCTTCTCATGCAGTGGTAAGGCCAGCGAAGTGGGGATAGAGCAGACTAACCTTTAGCCGCCTCTGTTAACCGAACAGACTATACACTTCTACACGGGTCAGATCTAACGTTCTCAACTGGGAGACACGTCGTCACGCAATACCCTATCCACTGCGGAGAGTTTAACCATTGTTTAAGGTGACGTTAGTCTACGTGGGGTAGGGAGGGGGGAGGGGAGGTTCACAGGAGGCCAAAATGAAGCTATGGGGTTTATCATGGAGGAAGGAAATATATGGAGACGACGCAAGAGACCTTCACCACGCATTGAAGTGAAGCAGGGCAGAGGAGGAGTGGGGGGGGGGGGCATGGCCGGAGTGGAGGGGGCATGGCCGCTTCCATACAGACACGGGGAATATGTACAAAAACCTCAAGGGGACTCTAGGATAAAGGTGACGCCGATATCTGGTGATGGATTATTATGTAACTCGATATGACAAATAAAAAATGAACAACAAATTTTTTTTGATATTCTGCTTAGTTTTCGAGATATTCTGTCCCAAATGTAAAATGGTTTTGGTTGAAATTCAGAAGAAAAAATTGGTTAAAGTCAAATTTGATGATGGATTCTTATTTAAAAAGACGAGACAAATGAAAAATAAAGAATAAAAATTTTCGATATCTCACCTAGTTCTGGAGATATACTGCATCAAAAGTGAGGTTTCTTGAGTTGAAATGGAGAAGAAAAATTTCGCAAAAGTCAAATTTAATGATCGATTCTTATGTAACATGACGAGACAAATCGAAAATAAAGAATAAAATGTTTCGATATCTTGCTTAGTTTTCGGGATATACTGGGAACATCGCAATGTTTGGAAGCGCAATACCGCTGCTGCCGCCATGCGGGAGAGTTTAGAGCCTGCTTCACCGATTTAACGTCACTTCTCCTCCATATATTTCCTTCCTCCATGGGGTTTATGGACGCTCCATATTGGTGTGGCGTATCAGTCAAAAGCACCGGTTAACATAACCGCCTTATCAACTCATTAAATTTTCGTTAAAACTTAGTTTTAAGTAATTTATTTCTACAAGGCGGTAATTTATGGTTACTTTCGTGTCGACTTTAAGATTTCACGGTTTCCTTAACGTTCTGCTCTAAAATCCGAAGAATCCGGAACCCGGGTTCTGTTCACAGCGAGACCAATCAGAATTAAGTTCTGGTCCTAATGATTCACCTGTTGAGGAACATAAAGCTCTAATAATGCTAATTCTCGTTATTCGGTTCCGTCAAATAGTGCAGGTTTACCGAATTTTCGCGTTATTAATGGATTCTGTGGGTAAAAAGAAACAACGTACGTAGTTCTTCCCAGATAATTTTAGAAGTAGTAGTCGGTAACACACGTTTATGCAACGAAACTATTTACATGAATTCTTAACCAACCTACATTTGTCCGATTCCCTGAATAATCTATATAAGTTTCATATACTTTCTCTATCTCTCTTTAAGAAATGAATGGCTTTTACCATTCCTTCACCTCTGCTACACAAACTGAAGAAATAAGAGAGCATACAATATTATAAAAATATCTGTAGGCCTACATAAAAGATATTTTCGGACATGCTATTTAAAGGTCCCGGAAACAGATGCAATTAGGTTTTTCTTGTGTTTGTTGTTGTGATATCGCAAACAACCTAGAAGACTTTTTTTTTTTTTTTTTTTTTTTGTTTTTTTTAAGTTAGGATAGGACTTTAAATCTGAGGTACGGATGTATTCTAATATTCAAACAGGAACTTCAAATAAGTTACGACATTAATATTTTTTCTAAAATGCGACTTCACTTACTGTTAAAAACTGTTGTACCAATATTGTTGAGTTTTATCATCTTGAAACGTTCGGGCACGACTTAAAATCAGAAGAAGGGTTAAATATTTTCACGCTACCGCAGTTATAGAAAGGATAGAGAATTAAGATAGTATCAAAACACTCATGAGATTTTTTTTAACTAAGAAATAGAGTTTTCTGGAAAATGACATGATACCGTATGTTTTTAGATATAGATACTGTAACGTTCTGACCTCATTACCTGATTTAAAATTATAATTAATTTCATTATTTTATTTTATTATCATGAAAGGTAGAACTTGCTTGAATACTTTATACGAGAAAATCACAAATGGTTTTATTTCAATTAATCACATGACATACATAACAAAATTAGTTAAAATTAATCAGTTGTCCTTTTGTGGGCGCCAGGGTATTTTATATAAAATACACAAAATTTAAACAGTAAACGAAGTCAACATTTTGACTTCACTTCTGAAAGAGATGTTTGCTCCGGGCTATGAGAGTTCTTATCTGCAGGGTCGTAGCTGGGCAATACTATGAACTTGAAAGTCTAGCTAGCACAGTGTCCTTCATTGGCGATGTATAATTACCGAATGTACATGTCTGCCGCCACACATTGGATGACGGTCTTCTCTGCTATGGACCAGTGTAGCACAGTTCCTCAGATGTCGTCCTTTGCCTGAGCTCATCTGCTCAAACAAAATAGCGGGTGTCCGGATCCAGGTAGCAGCAACAGTCCCACTCACGAATAGACAGTCCAGAAATCACATCGTCCGAATGTGCTGGCCGGCCGGCATCGAATATCTCTTCCCTCGTTCGTCGTGCCACATGCAAAAACAAAAAAACCTCGCCGATCACCCTGTTTGTCTACCTGGCAAGCACAAATCTCCCCTCCATTAGGCACTCACTATTCTCCCCTCGCTAATTCTAGGAACCGGCCTGCTGGCATTCCTCAGATCTGCCGCTCCACACTTGTACAATGTACACTGCGCCCAAACGCCCACTAAAATATTCCACATTTTAAATAATAAACATATAGTTTATTAATGTAACTAGCGGTCACAAGACGCGTTCGTTACATATTCCCCCTGGTTCGGCAAATTTAAATAAACTAGTTTTATTTAAATTTTCACAATAAGAAATATACAAATTTTCCTTCCTCGTCCATTAATTTAGCAGTAATTATAAATCTGGTAACCTATTCTAACCTATTCCATCACAAGTTCCACCGACATGAATATTCAACCGAACATATGTCCCTTGGCTACTTTGTACATAGACTTTTCTTACTCCCATCCCTGATTGTGGGTAGATTTGTGCAAGCCTTAAATACATAATACATTTCAAATGTAACCTTATAAGTAACAAATTATTGTAGTGATATAGATGTTCTAACACAATAACATTTTATATCAAATTGAAAATTTAACTTAGACACCATTCTTAGTAAATATAGCGCAATACATCATAATTTGTGATCATCATAGATATTCAACACATAGGATAACACAATCTTAACATATAATGAATGAATAAAACTGGTAGAGAACATATCCTATCTGAATAATAATAATAAAAACTTTTAAGCAGTGAAGTCATCTATGAAGTGCAGGGTTGTCCAAAGCAATGCAAGATTGTTCCAAACACTTTGTTACTATGTCACCGCGAAGCAAAGTATTTGTAATGGATTTACGCCACCATCCTTTTAGTATAAAAATGACAATTACATCCCCTTTTATCTCCATTCGTTACAGACCTCGCGTGATTTTTAAATTAACATGATCTCGATCAAGTGTACGCGGATGCCGCTCCAGTATACTTCCCGATTTCCCAAGACAACGTTATAAGTACATTTGCTCCATGGCATAAAAGAATTTTGTTCATGGAATGCTGATTCGCGTAATTCCTTATGAACAAAACAAAATAAAATATTATCTACCTAGTACCTTGGAGATCCTTTTCCCTTGGCTACTTGGTGATTTGATATGCCACACAACATCTGTGAAGTTCCAGAAATTTATCTGTAAATGTACCTCAACGTATTGGAATCCTTCTGTCTGCCAGAAATCAACTCCCAACATATTATCTCGGCAAGTTTTTATCCTTTTCCGGCACATATATGCCCTTCGTCAGTATCAAGAGAAACAAGTTGCACTAAACAATTCTCGCGCGACTGTACCAAAACTTTGTGATCATCAGAATACTCTTTCAAGTTTCGTGAATTATGGGGTTACAGTCATTGGTTCCATTAGTGAATAAGTGACCTTTTCACCATGCATGGAATATATATATTATAATGAACTTTGCAAAAGCTTCTTATTGGTGTAAGATAGTGGACTGGTGCGTAATAATACTCGTTGCCCTACAGTAAAAGTTTGATTATGCTTTGGTCTTGCTATATCCGCATCATTCTCCTCATTCTCCACACCGCCATTTCGCCAATATGTTAAATTACTAAGGCTGAACTGTGGAGAGGCCTCAGCATCCCCGGCGAAATCTCATTGTTTTAATTGGTCAGCCTGCGATGTTTCGCGTGCGGCACCAACTCTCAATTCATTTTCACTTTCGATCTGAATGTTATTGCCGGGATCGATGGTTAGAATAGCATTCACCTCGGGCGAACCGCCGCGTGTCTGCTCGTGGCCATCCCGCTGACCTTCAATCTTCCACGGTTTCTTATCGCCAGATTGGGCTTGCTTCCAATTTTTACCTCCCTTGAAACTTTGCCCGTTATTCTGATTATTTGGCCGGAAGTATCCATGAGAATTAGAGCGATTGTCCTGCACATTTTCCGTGCACTGTTCACGGCTCGCTCGTTGTCCTATGGCATCTAGATTCCGCAGTGTTTCTAATAAATCAGTGATATTCTTTACATATACAGGCGAGATGTGTTCTTGAACCCCCGGGCTGAAATGTGAGCTTATTACATCAATGAACTCCGCGTCCGGCATCACTGTGTCAAAATAACGACTTTTTACGACTAACCGTTCCACATACCTTTCCATTGAATCACCAGGCTTAGGCACGTACTTTCCTTGATAAAATCGTATCCTAGCTTGGTTTTGTATTTTTGCTGACCAGAAAGTATTCAAAAACAACTCCTTAAACTGTGCGTACGACATATCTGGAGTACACGCTACTTGTAACCATGAACGATCTTCTTCAAAAAATGACTGGCTAATGATTAAAAGTTTTGCCGACTCCGGAACAGCTTTAATTTGAAAGTATCTTTCAAGGTCTTCGAGGTAAGCTTTCGGGTTTATCCCCCCCTTGGAACCAAATCTAGGAAGCTTTAACTCGATATTTCCCGAAAAAAAGCTGAGCACAACTAGCTTGACCTTGTCCATTGTTGCTAGCAGAGTTATTCCTTTCGGTTATTTTACTTTCCAAATTACGTAATTTTACCTCCGTTTCGGCAGCAAGGTTACGCTGTGATGTTTCTAGATTCTTTTGACTTTTCTCCATTTCTCCCACGGAATTCTTAAGATCTCCAACTTCGGATCTTATTTTACCTAAATTTTCATCAACATCATCTTTTATTGAATGAGCAAACTCAGAAATCTGACCTAAATGTTCACTGTTTTCTGAGCGTATTTGTTCAATTGAACTTTTATTCGCTTCTACTTTACGGCAAATTTCCCTGTTGGCGGTTTCAAGGGCATTGCAGGAAGACTTTAACTCCGTCTGGACTTTGCTTAAAAGAGTGATCTCAGAGCTAATTTCCTTTTTAAAATCATTTATTTCTCGGCCAATTTCTCCGCGAAAAGTAGCAAATTGCTCTTCAATTCTTTTGTGAGCCATTTCTTGGTTTCTTTCCAGATTCTCGATTTTACTACACATTTGCACTGAGAGTTCAGACAATTTTTCATTGGATTCTTGAAATTGTGTTGTAAATTGAGCAGATAATTGTGAAAATTTCTCCATTAATAAAGCCGCTATATCGTTCATCTGGTGTTGCTGAGTCTGCAATGCAGGAATCACCGAGACTTTTTCCGCACTCATGTTGGAGGTATTCTGAAAATTTTCCTGCCTTAATTCAACGGGTGATTGGGTGGAATACGCTATTTCTGCGACATTATTGTCTTCCCCGATATGATCCGTATTTGAATCAGTGGGTACTGGCTCCTGTGATAAATTTGACCCTTCCACGATTTCTTTCGACATGTTAATAATGGTACTGGATCTCAAGCGCATTACTTTAAAACTTCACGCTATTTTCAACTATTACGTTGACACGCAAAGAATATTCCAATACACAACAAAGAAAAGAAATAAGGATTGCAAAACACACCATCAGAAAGACTTTACACTAATCTGCAAATAAAATGCCTCAATAAAATCCGCGATTGTACATTAAAATCAAACCCAAAGAACATTACACAGCACATTCTATAATTTCAATGGAAAATTACAAGAAGAATTTACTCATCAAATACCTTCGCGGAAAAATGGTTTAAATATGAAAGGATATCGTTACCCTGGACATATGGCTCGAAATCCACACAAATATTTCGACAACTAATTGCAATTGCCATAAAGAAAGCATCACAACAATTATCAACGCCGTAATACAACAGAATTTGAGTGCGTTTGGACAAAACCCATTGCACATTCCCATGTCACACAAGATAATTATGATTTAACACACGCAATATGCACACAAAATAAATTTATCTGATCTTATTGCAAAACCAACTTGCATCTAAGATCAACAAGTACAACATGAATTTATACATGCATTAACTACGCAAACTAATACGAACTACTTTCTATCTACAAAATAAGAAAGTTGCCAAGGACATAGTGCTGTCTTTCGTTCATAGCATAATTAATTTTTGCAATTAATAATCGAAAAGCCCCACTTGGTTAGCCATTGTAACGTTCTGACCTCATTACCTGATTTAAAATTATAATTAATTTCATTATTTTATTTTATTATCATGAAAGGTAGAACTTGCTTGAATACTTTATACGAGAAATCACAAATGGTTTTATTTCAATTAATCACATGACATACATAACAAAATTAGTTAAAATTAATCAGTTGTCCTTTTGTGGGCGCCAGGGTATTTTATATAAAATACACAAAATTTAAACAGTAAACGAAGTCAACATTTTGACTTCACTTCTGAAAGAGATGTTTGCTCCGGGCTATGAGAGTTCTTATCTGCAGGGTCGTAGCTGGGCAATACTATGAACTTGAAAGTCTAGCTAGCACAGTGTCCTTCATTGGCGATGTATAATTACCGAATGTACATGTCTGCCGCCACACATTGGATGACGGTCTTCTCTGCTATGGACCAGTGTAGCACAGTTCCTCAGATGTCGTCCTTTGCCTGAGCTCATCTGCTCAAACAAAATAGCGGGTGTCCGGATCCAGGTAGCAGCAACAGTCCCACTCACGAATAGACAGTCCAGAAATCACATCGTCCGAATGTGCTGGCCGGCCGGCATCGAATATCTCTTCCCTCGTTCGTCGTGCCACATGCAAAAACAAAAAAACCTCGCCGATCACCCTGTTTGTCTACCTGGCAAGCACAAATCTCCCCTCCATTAGGCACTCACTATTCTCCCCTCGCTAATTCTAGGAACCGGCCTGCTGGCATTCCTCAGATCTGCCGCTCCACACTTGTACAATGTACACTGCGCCCAAACGCCCACTAAAATATTCCACATTTTAAATAATAAACATATAGTTTATTAATGTAACTAGCGGTCACAAGACGCGTTCGTTACAATACATATATTTAAATTTCTAGCAATTACCAGCAGATTTTTAGCTACTTTTCCACTAGTTCAGTGGTTTGTATTCCACATTAAACTGTATACTATACCTGGTAAGACTACCGGGTTAGCTTAGTTAGCCACTACAAGCGGCGTAATGCGCAGCGAATCAAAAAATCTGTCATTTGGCGGCCAAACTATCCTTCAGGATCTCCCGGGCAACATTGTTATACGATTATTTGTTGTTGACCTAGATGATTATGTTAAATAATCCGTTTATGTAAAGTTGTTTTGTGGCTGCTAATGCTAATTGATTCATCTGCTGCAGTTCTCCCAGTGCCATATAACTTCCGCCAGAGGTATTATATATACCTTTATTATAAGCTCTGATTTTCTTCCCACAAGGATCGAAAATAGATTGCTTTGAATATAATATGAAATATACTGTTTCTGATCTCTTATTACCAGACTAATACATTATGAAACACACAGACTGTTAGTATAATCAGCAGATCGCAGTACGATTCGAATTTCTTAATGTTAAAAACGTATTTACAATCATTTTTCATTGTCAAATACGAAAAAATGCAAGATAATGTAATAAAAAGACCCTGTTTGCTGACGAGTACAAAGTTAAAAATTCCATTGTTGACACTGTGGATTCCCTGAAGTATCTAGGCGTAACAGTACAAAGCAACATGAAATGGTACTTGCACATAACTTCCGTCGTAGGCAAAGCTAATTCTAAATTACGATTCATGGGTTGTATTTTGAGAAGTTGTAATTCTTATACAAACGAAATAGCGTACAAAACACTAGTGCGTCCGCATTTGGAGTACTGTTGTGGAATTTGGGATCCGTATCGCTCGATTCGTGTCTGCTAGTTACAGTCCTTACGTAAGTGTCACAGAGCTGATACGTGAGTTGGGCTGGGATTGTTTGGCGGACAGACGACGTCGTTTCCGTTTGAATTTGTTGGAGAAAATGCGAAATTCTTTAATTTACGAGTGCAATGAAATACGTCTTCCGCCAACCCATTTAGGTCGCAATGACAGAAGGGATAAGATTCGAGAAGTAAGATGCCGTACTGATACATTTATGTATTCTTTCTTTCCTCGTTCTGATCGGGATTGGAATGCACAGAATTAGGATTGGTGCTTAGCACCCTCTGCCATCCACAATATTTGTGAATTGCAGAGGATAGATGAAGATGCAGATTCATATTGCCGTGGCTTCCCCAAATCACTCCAGGTGAATGCCGGGATGATTCTTTCAAAAGGTCATGGACGAATTCCTTCCCGTTCCGTGTCCCCAATCCCATCCCGCCTCTAATGACCTCCACTTCGACGAGACGTAAAGCCATTATTAAAAAAAAAAACAAGATTTCATAGGATGGCCATCGTACTACGTAACCAATCATTAGTTAAAAGTGGCTTGGTGGTGACCTCACTATGTCAGTCCTAGTCTAAATATCTTGAAATAGAATACCAATCACCGTCCCCGCCACAGATAACCACCAACGGTTTATAAGGACTGAAGATTAAGAATTGTTACATTTTACGGTCATTGAGTATGTAGTTTATTTCCTATTCCATAGAACTCTCATTAATACGTAAATCTACTCGTACTGACTTCAATTTCTTTAACCTCGAGAGCAAAGTTTGGAAATAACTGACAAAATACCTCATGAACAAACATGAATGCTACTCGTTTACAAAGAGGTGAAGTTATAGCTCATATTTATACGTGATCAAGGAGCCTCAAGGCATCAAGCACGCAACAACTTATTCCAAAACTTTCGTCACAATACTGTGCAAAACATCCCGTAATGAATAATGCAAAAGAATATCTAAAACACCTGGGAATAACTTCACTGCTTATTTCACGGAACGTAGATATGTTGTAATTCAATACGCAAGCTGTAATTTTGGAATGCTGATGTGGGACATAAAAGGTTATTGAAGTCAGATAAAAATATGTAAATCATGTGTTTTTTACTGTATAGTTATACACATAGTGAGTCTCTCACGAACACGTTGTATATGATCCCTGTGACGGTAATACATATTTTGATTTCTCACGGTTTCTTGCTATTAATCCAAGCGAGTGCCGGAAATTTTCCCTTGTAAGGACCGTCACTTTAATCCATAATTAATTTCCTTGTCAAAATACTCTCCCTTGTAATCCACGAACAGTAAAGCAGGTATATTACGCGTAATTTTGATGGTTTTAATCTCTTCTTGTTCTCATGAACACATATACGATTTGTTAAGCAACGGAAACTTCGTTCATGAAGATGTAAAATCGTCTATAACCGACAGTAAAAGGATATTTGCATCCATTCAGTCGCTGCTGCGGGGGGTTTTTGGGATGAAAGAATAATCAGCAAGTGGAGTAAGTACTCTGCTAATAAATGCATCAATATTTTGTAGTAAATGGGTAACTGAAATCTTAGTTAATTTTTTTTTTTTTTTATTTTTATTGTATTAACGTCTCTCAACATCGAGGTCTTTAGAGACGGTTAATTTTCTCATAGCAAGGTAAACTATCTTTTGAGATTTTAGATGAATAGATTCTCGCAGCCGTTTAGTGTATTTTAGTATTTAAGAAATTCAGTCTATAAAGTGTTACGATAGTCAAACACATCAATTTTACTTTCATCTTTGAGAGAGTAGCATTAATAAGCACCTGTGTCAAATCATGCACGTCCGTCCTAATTGTGGTTTTCCGTGGTTTCGCACAATCTCTTTAAGCGGATGCCGAGATGATTCCTTTTAAAGGCCACTGGCGCCTTCTTTCTCCATTTCCTCCCCGTAGGTTAATTCGGCTGAAAAGGGTCTTGAAAATCCTTCAGCTGCCCGCCTTCCAACTTTCAGCTGCGAGGAATGAAATTTGTTAAAAATTAAAGATTTTTGTTGGTAGTAATACTGTATATATATTAATTAAAAGGTGTTATTTACGTAACCGAAATTGACGAATGAGGTATTATTTTAAAGATTAAGGTTTTTCCTGTAGTACTGTCGTATTTTAAGACTAATTTTTACGAATTAGACCGTTAAATGGCTAAAGTATCATTATTTCTCAAACGAATGTAGTTTTTCTTACCACGAGCAATTTATCTCTCTTGATACCTAACCGAAATTGATAGATGAGGTGTTACGATAAATACCAAGGTCTTCGCTTTGGTCACAATATACAGGGTGTTACAAAAAGGTACGGCCAAACTTTCAGGAAACATATCTCACACACAAACAAAGAAAATATGTTATGTGGACATGTGTCCAGAAGCGCTTACTTTCCATGTTAGAGCTCATTTTAGTTTCGTTAGTATGTACTGTACTTCCTCGATTCACCGCCACCCTCTTGACTTCCATTTATGGGGGCATTTGAAAGCCCTTGTCTACGCAACCCTGGTACCAAATGTAGAGACTCTTCGTGCTCGTATTGTGGACGGCTGTGATACAATACGCCATTCTCCAGGGCTGCATCAGCGCATCAGGGATTCCATGCGACGGAGGGTGAATGCATGTATCCTCGCTAACGGAGGACATTTTGAACATTTCCTGTAACAAAGTGTTTGAAATCACGCTGGTACGTTCTGTTGCTGTATGTTTCCATTCCATGTTTAATGTGATTTGAAGAGAAGTAATAAAATGATCTCTAACATGGAAAGTAAGCGTTTCCGGACACATGTCCACATAACATATTTTCTTTGTTTGTGTGTGAGGAATGTTTCCTGAAAGTTTTGCCGTACCTTTTTGTAACACCCTGTATTTTGAGAAAGGAATTTTACGGAATCTGACACTTAAAGGACATTAGCATTATTATTTCCAAAACGCTGCTATTTCTGACGAGCTGTTTACTTCCAATGGTACCTTTTTGGAATCGAGGATTAAGATTCATTCACAATAGATTTCTAGAAAGTAATTTTTGGAATTCTATCCTTAAAGAGCAAAAGTATCAAAATTTACAACGAGTTTTTTTTTTTTTTTCCTTTTTCTTTTTGTCACGTGCCATTCCTATCCCTTGATAACTGCAAGAAATCGATAAGTGTGGTGTCTTTTTAAAGATTAAGGTGTCCACTTAATTGACATAGAAATAAAAAGAAATTTTTCGGAAATCGACCTTAAAGGGCAAAAGTAATAACTGTGAATGTCGCGCTTATGAGGCAGATCAGATCCACGCTGCTAGATAACAACAGCATTTAACACAGAGATATTAATAAACTGTCGACAACGATTCAACGATTTTCCGATTGACAGCAGTACCTCATTTCTCAAAGATATCTATAAAGGGTGTGTTTTTTGTACAACAGTTTGCTTTTCGGATACTTGTTTTCTGTTACGGAAACATTTCTGTTTTACTATAAAATTCCTATGTAAACATTTTAGTCGCAAAATTTTCTTATGGGCTATGATCAAAGCAACACATATGAAGCAGATATGGGTAGCCTATGCTGTGTGCATTTTGTTCAGATTAGCTCCTACATATGTTTTATGTGTCCAAACATTTTACCTAAATTTTTTGTAGTTTGTTTTAAATATTTTGTTACGTATCTATTGCACTAAACAAATAATCAATTGATACAAACTAAGTGGTTTTTCTTTCATCCTATTATTAAGCATCAACTTCAGTGTTCGTAGTGCAACATAAATCGCTGTTCTTCAAATACTATTTTGCTTCCCTTCTGATGTTGCCGCCCGGGGAAAGCGTCCGACTTTACCTCTTCCCCCCATCTATATCCGGTTCGGATAAATAGACACTAACTTTAAAAAAAAAAAAAAAATATATGACCTTCGGCTTTTATTGCCATTTGGCCAGCTTCACAACATTCCATTATTAAATCTACTAATGTACAATGATTCTTCAAGTATACGTCATTTTTCTAACTGAACATGTATTATCACTCAAATGTTTTTATTCACAATAGTATAGACAACACAAGACGAACACAACACTTAATGAAAACCACCCATGCCCGAGGCCGGACTCGAACCGGCGACCCCAGCAACTCGAGGCCAACACGCTAGCAGTTACGCTGCCAGGGTCGGCTAGACACTAATGTTGTAGGTCCGATTGAATAAAAGTTAATTTCTTACATGATTTGATCACGTTTTGCGATTAGCACTTTCCAGAGGTTTTTCTCAAAGCATATCTACCATTAGTAACGATACAAAGTACAGGATGGAGCGAAGTCAGTAAAGGCCCAGACAAACAGAAAGCGGCCTTTCCTCACGGACAGAACTCGGTGAAGCTGTAGTGGTCGAACATATCCCGGCCAACTAAAGACGGGTCATAGTCAAAACACTTGTTACCGAAGAAAGGTGTAATTCACT